>QLSR01000259.1:732769-833124 GCA_031780015.1 Citrullus colocynthis
TTTTTTTTTTTTTTTTTTTTTTGTGATCTTTTTGGGTTCCTTCTCTAAGATAGGCTCATTGATGGTCTCATTAATCTCTTGTGCTTCATCCTCTTCATCTATCAAAAAAGTGGACAACTTTTTCTAACTCCTCAAAGTCAAGGCTTTGTACTCATTCTTTGTTTTCTTCTTGGGGCAATTAGGAAACTTGACCTTTTGCATTGCTTGAAGAAAAGTGGCTATTTGGCTTATTTGTACTTAAATATTGTGTATATCCTTGCCATGACTTTGTACGATACTCTCTAATGTGGTGGTCCATCTAAATTCTTTGATAAACACCACAATCGAATCTTCTAGGTTTGATTTCTTTTCAGTGGTATCAACTTGCGAAAGAGAAAAAAGGAAGACCCTGCAAAACATTCATAAGAAAAGTTTTCATGGTTCTTCAAGCTTGGGTGATAGTGAGTTGGAAGTTGTTTTTGGTGACCTATATATTGTCCTCGATCAATGTAATTGGTCGTCTCATTCTCACTTTGTTCCAACTCTTTTTCACTAGTCGTCTCAATAGTCATTGCGGCTAGAGAGGCTATGGATGGTGGATTCACTTGAGCTTCGCCCCTTGCGGTTAATTTAGAAAGAGCATTAGTAATGGAAGTCATTTGAGCTTTAAGAGAGTTTTCCTCATCTGCCTCATAGAACTCGGCAAATTTTGCAAGGGTTGTCAATGATCTTTCACATGGACAGTTGTAAGATGTATTGGCCAAATCCTCAAGTATTATGTAGGCCTCTTGGTTGGTTTTAAAGAATATGGATCATTCAACAATAGCATCCAAGCTAGATTTGTTATTACTTCATAGACCAATGTAGAACAATTGGATTTGCAATCAATTTGGGAAATCGTGTTGATGATATCTTCTTAAGAGTTCGTTGTACCTTTCTCATGCCTCATAGAGTTGTTCATCTTTTTATTGGCGGAATGTTGACAATCTTCGTTCTCAACCTTCGTGACTTAGCTGGTGGGAATTTGATCGACCAAATGTGTATGAGTGATGAAAATGATAATAAATATGGTTTTGAGGTTGAATGTTGATAAAAACAGTAAACGTGAGTGCTGAACAAGAAATGTTGATAAAAACAGTAAGCATACACTATCGATGAAGTAATAAATTTTGGAGTATTCCAAGAGTTGAATCCCATGAGACTATTTATGCAATTCAATTCTTCTAAGAAAGAGCTTTTCGATGCAAACCAAGGGATAACTAGTAAATAAGTGGTTTTGAGGTTGAATGTTGATCAAAACAGCAAACATGAGTATTGAAAAGGATATAGTTATGTTTCAACCAAAAGGGCAATGTGCCTTGGGCAATGCGACAACATCATACTAGGACACTAACTTAACATGAGCAAAAAACAATTTAATGTGTCCGAAGAACGGGCAGTGTAAACCTCGCTATGACAATCAAATAAAATTATGATTCACTGAACCAACTACTTATACTACTGTGACAAGTCCGAGGTCGAACCACAGAAAGCCTAAGATATTATCTCTCTCTAAATTGGTCTATGGAAAGATGTAAAAATTGGGGCTTTTATTAGATGGAATGCAGGAATGTAAATTGCAGAATTTAAATTGCAAGAAAATAAAAATGCAGGAAAAGTGAAAGGATACACCTAGCTCAGGACTTAAGATCCACCTGATGTTTGATTGGTCATAGGATTATTGAGGATTATCTCTCTCGATATAATGTGCTTAGTCAACTTGCCTAGATAGCTCAAGACAAGCGCCCTAATTACTAATTAATCACTTAACTAAAACAAATGCTCGATTAATTGGGTTCGATAGCGGCCATAAAAATCTCACATTTACTTTAACTAATTTCTTAATTAGACTAATTGTTTAGTTGTTTGGATTTGATAGTATCTATAACAAGCAAACAAATGCATTAAGCTTGATAGGTTCAGCTAAGACAATTAATAAACAAGATAGCCCTAAGTTACCAATTGATTGTGTTTTTGAAACTAGCTAATCACGCAACGTTTCTGAAAAGATTATTCTAAACAACCTAATTTCACGCCCCAAGCATGCTTTAATCCTTGCCCCCTTTGAGGCTAAAAACACATTAAAGTATTCTTAATCTTTAGCGATCAAAGAACGAATGATGGTTGATCAAGCCTATCATACATCTAAGCATAGATATTCAAATACATTCAAAAACCACAAAAAATCAAAGAGAAATATGGATTAAGAATAAAAATTCCCACAAGGATGGTTGATCCATGGGTTTCACCTAGATCTAAACTAGCAACTCACCTTAGCCACAAGACAGTCCAAGATAAGCTTTATTATCATCAAATACAACCAATAATGAAGAAATACAAAAGCAAGGAGAAGAGGAGAAGAATAAAAGAGAAATTAGGTTGGGGGCTGAAAGCCCGGAGAGAGTTGTAAAAACATAACCTAAAATCAACAAAAAAATCAATTTATATCGAGGGAAAAGTATCACTACGCTCGGTGAGAACGTCCCTAAGCTCTAGGAAGAACTCATAGCGTTGGCCTCAAGCGTTGCGACGTTACACGCGCTTGGCCACATTGTCAATCTACGGAGCGTCGCAACACTCCCTTGCAGCTTTGTGACGCTCTAAGGAATTTTGCTCTCAGGTTGAAAGTGTAAAACACAATGTCGAGCATAAGGTAGTGACGCTTCACAGGGGCATTTTGGTCATTTTTCTTCTCTCTCTCTCTTCATGGTTAATGCTTCAAAGCCTTGTTTTGGTTTGTTTTTGTCTCATTTCAACTTCGGTGGTTGTTCTACCTCGTAGTTGCTCAATACCTACAAAATAACATAATAAACACATAAAATCCACAAACAAATCTGAATTAAGTTAGGGAAAATAACGCTTTTACGCTGCTATTGCAACTCCTATTTGGTATTGTGTCAAGTTCCTTTAGGAGGTCTAAGTAGCAAATGCTTAATGTTTCCATGGATAGTTAGCTCTTAGATTAATTCAAATTTAGTTTCTTTACTCTATGGTGCCCTTTATTTCTAAGGTGACGCAACAGTCCTATTTCTAGGTTCTTAGTCCCATATTCTTTTGTGAAATCAGTTTATATCCTAAGTTTCTCAGCATTAGAACTCCATTAGATTGGTACATTAAGTGATTAGTTTAACATAACAATATTTATCCATGAACTCAACAAAAAAAAAAAATGCAAAAGTCAAAGAGGTATGAGGCATAAGCATTGTTCAAGACATAAAGCCTTAAGGTATTCACATAACTGAACTCCTTAGAAAATTTAGCTCATGATTAAGAACAAATGAATAGATTTCATTAGATCATAAATCGTGATTACAAGGTAAATGTTCAATGGATGAAAAGAAATAAAGATAGAAAAATGCAAAGAGAAACTAAAAGAAATGTTGGAAAACAATTCTAAGCTGCCTTGGGTCAAATCTTCAAATCCCTAATTTTTCCCTAGGTTGGTTCTCATTTTTCAAGGATGAACCTTCTCTCACTACATGCTTTCATAGGATGAGATGACCTAGAATGATCACGTGTCATGGGGACTTTCGTTCTTAAGGCTATTGACTTGAGAAACTAAGAAAATGCCCAAGGGTGTTGACGACAATGGCAGAATTGTGGAGAAAAGTGTGGTGGAATCGTTGATGGAGAGTTGATGCTTGAAATGAAAGGCTTCTCCTGCTTTTATAGATCCAAATTGGTTGAAAAATGACCTAAAATCATGGTTTGGGTGTTTATCCAACATTTTAGGCATTGAATAATAGCTTTGACTAAGAAAATAATAACCAAACTAACTAGGCACAAATCTAAAAAATTAGGGCTTTTCTGACGTGGGTGCATCACGACAAATTTCTACAAAATAGTAAAAAAAAAAACTGTAGTAAAAGTCCATAAATCAGTCTAAAACAGTAAAAACTCACTTTAGACCGTTCAACAACTTGTGCTCATTTTATCTAATTCAAGGCATTTCAGGGTCAATATATCATATAAAGTGTCTTTTTATTAAAACCAAATAATAAACTATATTGTAAAAACATGCACTTTTTAACATCTATCAGAAGTATTTGTTCAAGAAAGCTTAGGCCAATGTATCTCACGTGGTTATGTTCTCCAGCAATATGGATCCTAGCCAATATTTAGCTTAGTCCAGTAAAGAGAAACAAAATAATCTTAGTTTAACAGTATCATTTGAAACTCCATTCATCTTTAGCGTTCCGCATATCTCAATAAAAGATCTAAGATGCTTGTGAGGATCTTCGATTGACCATCCTTTAAAAGCAAGCTCTTGAGCCATTTGAATCAACCCCAGTTTGAGTTCAAAGTTGTTAACAATGATGGGTACATTCACAATTTTGAGTTGATTTGTCAGGAGCGTTGGTTGGAAATAATACTAGATCGCCTTAGGTACTTCTTCTGCCATCTCACCAGTAGAATTGACTTGAAATCTTAAATTTCTTCTAAAGGTCCTGTCAATCCTCAGAATCAAAAGGAAGAATGTTAGAATCATCATGTGGCATAAACTGGAAAATAAACAACCAAACCTATTAAAAAGGAAATACAAAGTAATCTTGCAAATGCAAGGTTTTGACTTGATAATAAACACATGTGTGACCATATTGGATGCGTTTATTAATACCATAAAATATCTAAATAATTTGTTTGGTGGGTTAATAAGTCCACATATATCATCATGAATTCGTTCTAAAAATGCAGGGGATTCAGTTTCCACTTTAGCTAGTGATGGTCTAATTATTAATTTGTCTTGAGAGCAAGTATCCATTTGAATTTTCAATAATTCTTCTTATCATTATAGATCCTGGATAACCTAATCAGTCATGCCAAATTGTAAATATATATGGATTCATGAACTTCGGGTTCATTATTGCATATGTTTTAATTACTCGTATATGAGTATAATATAATCTAGAAGATAAAACAGACAATTTTCTAATATACATTTTTCATACGAGACAGTAGATAGGATATAAAGATATTTTATCTCATTCTTTCTATCAGTCTCAATATGATAACCACTACAACTTATATCTTTAAAACTTGGTAGATTTCTCTTTGATTGACTAGAGAACAATGCATCATTAATTGTAAATTTTGTTCCCCTAGGCAAAATAATATTTACTTTTCCAAATCCTTCAATCAGGTTTGCAGAACCTGATATTGTATTGACTTTTGTTTTCAACATTGTCAATTTGGAAAAATATTTTCTATTTATAAGTATTGTATGTGTAGTCGCACAGTCTGCGAGACATAGATCTTCATTCCTCATTTTTGAGTCACTCAACATATAAAAATTGTCCATAATTCTTTATTTAAACAAGATAATTACAATAAGAAAAACAAAACTTGAAATACAAAAGTTAAAAAAGAAAAAACATGAAAGACAGATAGCCAAAACAAACAACATTAATTCTAAATATTCTCAAAATCAAAGGTAACATTTGCTTTGCCAACAATTGTACTGATTTTCTCTTCAAGAGATTCAAAGAAGTCTTCCACATCTAAATTTGTCATACTTGTGGGTCAAATATGTCATTATCATGGTATGCAAAATTTGCTTCCACATTTTCCCATTTTTCTTTCAGGGAAGCTTGATAGAGTTCAACTAGGTGTTTTGATGTATGACAAACACGAGACTAGTGCCCAGTCATCCCGCATTGGAAGCATTTATGCTCATCATCTTTTGAATTTTTGTCTTGTGGAGCTTTTCCTTTATGATCATTATTTCGGGTGGTTCTTTTGAAATTTTGATGATTAGAACAACCACCACAAAAATAATAAGACCTCGACCACGACCACGATCACGATTATTAAAATTTAAAGCATACACTTCAAGGAATGATGTTATTCCAGTTGGTCGAGATTCATGGTTCTTCATTAATAGCTCATTATTTTATTCAGCCATGAGAAGACATGAAATTAATTCAAAATATTGTTTAAAACCTTCCTCTCGATATTGCTCCAGGAGTATATTCGATGCATGAAATGTGGAAAATGTCATTTTCAATATATCTACATCAGTAATTTTCTCTCCTGCATAACAACAATTTTGAACTGATTTTAAATAATGCGGAATTATAGTCACTTACTGATTTGAAATCTTGGAGTCTCAAATGCATCCATTCATAATGAGCTTTAGAAATCTTGGAGCCTCAAATGCATCCATTCATAACGAGCTTTAGAAAGAATGACTGTTTTTTGATGATCATATCTCTCTTTTAAATTCTTTCACAAGATACATGGATCTTTTATTGTTAAATATTCTATCTTCAATTCCTCGTGAGATGATGGCGAAGGAAGATCATAACTTTTGATTTTTCCTGAATAGATGTTGTATTTCCCTCTTTAATTATTTTTTCTAGGTTCATAGCATCTAGATGTATTTTAGCATCAAACACCTATGACAAATAATTCCAGAATGGATGTTGTATTTTTCTCTTTAATTATTTCTCCCAGGTTCATAGCATCCAGTATCAAGCACCAATGACAAATAATTATTTCCACTGATTTCAAGGGCTGCAAATTTTATTTTTGTAAGATTTGCCATGAGCAATTTAATATATACTAAACATGCAAAACAACATTTAATTTACTAATTATAATAAAGGAAAAATGACATACCTTAAGAACTTACCTTCAACGGGAAAACAACAAAAGCTCGTGCTGATAACGTGTTGTAAAATTGAGGAGCAAAATGACGAAAAAACGAGAGTACAAAAGCTGAGAAATTATAATATTAAATTAATAAAATAAATATAATAATTAAAAGAAATAAAATAAATAAATATAATAATTAAAGGAAATAAAATAACCAAATAAACTAAAATAAAGAAATGAAAGTGAAATTTTATAAAGCGTAAATCTCTCCGATCTTTTTTTCCTTTTTTCTCCAATGTGTATTTAATCAACATCTATAAAATATCTCTATTTATAGATAATTTGGGAAGGATGTGTCAGGAGACACATGATCTTTAGACACTAAACTTGGTTATACAATGAACATTTACTTTTGTTATAATATTCGTAATAAAACTTATAATTTAAATAATTAACTAGTTTTTGACAACTCTGTATAATCAACGTAGAGTGAAGCTAGGGTATTCTTCCTCTTCACTTGACGACGAAGACGACCAACCACTTGAAGCTGCCATTGCGAGATTGGTGCCTTGATCTCCTCTTCTTGTTCTTCTTTTCTCTCTTTTTCTTCCTTTTTTCCAATCACGAACTAGATTCCACAATCTCAACCTTCCATTTGTTTTTCTCTAATCTTTCAGTTCAATCATGCAGCCACGCCGTTCCTGAGTTTCGTGAGTTTCTTTTTCGCTTTCTAGATCTATTTAAATCACGCTTTCTATTTGGTTATTTGCACGATGTTTACTCTACTTGCGAACTGGTGTTCTGTGTTAGTTTCTTACATTTCAATCGCTTGGACGTTTTTTTGGTTCTTACCCTGTTTTAGGATAATGGGTTTTGTTTCCCCTTTTTTTTTGGCCCCCATGGAAATCTGTGAAGATTCAATGATGAATGCGATGATTCTTGCTATGATAATACAGCCAAGTTACTACATTAATGCTAACCCACTTCATTATTAAGTTGTCCTTTTCCCAATCCTCCGATGTCTTCTATTTCTTTCTCTCCATATTTTTTTCCACCAATAGTAGTTGACTAGACCTGTCTCAATGGGCTTGGCTTTCCTTCTGGATAAAGACCTCGCTATAATCTAAAGAATCAAATCCATGATTTTAGAGGATGAGATTGAAGGACTGCGAAGACCCGGAATCCTTGTTCTGTGTTAACAGTGAATGGATAAACAAGTTAAGTCACTGAAAGGGCTTGATGTTCGGCTATCATTCTGTAATCTGTCAGAGCATGGAATTTTGTGGAGTAAAAGAATCCTAAGACAGAGGATGTATTTTCTTAAGAACTGAGAATTTCAAATATCGTTCAAAAGAGTTGCAGGGAAGGTGCACTGTCTCATATTAAGTCAATGAAAGGAATTGATGGAGAAAATAACTGAGGTTTCAAGCTTCTAGTGTGTGATGTTGCAATTTGAATGGCAGTCATTGAGCCCGTGGAACAATTTAATTGAACACAATTAAGTGTCTTTACAGTTTATTTACCTTGTCCTCTTAGTTTTGGAGATGAAAAGACATGTGATGACTTGTTTCAGCACATTTTTAAATGGAAAATGTAAATTGGTAAAAGAAAAAAAAAAAAAAAAAGGCGCAAAAGATTGTTAGTATTATTATTATTTGTATTTGATTAGGATGAAAACAAAATTAACTTAATCAAACAATTGGGGGATGGAGGGGAGAATGTGTGTATAGACAGATGGATATATACATTAGGGTAGGAACAAGGATTTTTGCAGAAGTGAAACACAGGGACTTTTGGAACTTTTAATTTCTATATAATAGACAGCCTCTAGTTGGAGTGCCTAGTCATGGACTTACAGTGACGATTATCTTAATTGATATATACTGGGGTGCTTCTTATAATCACCCATTTTGTGGATTGGGAGATGTCCTTTCAGCCTGCTCTGTGTAACCTTGGATTCAAACTAGCTAATCATGTTTCTTATATATGTGTTTGTTCTTATAAAAAAAAATGTTGCTGTATATGTATATTTACAATTGTCTTCTAGATAGTGATAGAACTGCGATAAATTTAGACTTGAGAGAGCTTTGCTTTCTTGCAGGGCACGCCTAACTGAACTTGTATGCCTCAAGCTTTTGATCGTGCTTCAAGAGTGAGTAAACGCTTCTGTCATAATAGCAAGATCTTTGGTTTATCCTCTGTTGTAAGTGGTAGCAGCCATCATTTTAGACTTTCTAGTGCTATGAAAGAGATTAAAGTCAAAGGTGGTTCTAATGCAGATTCTCATCCCTTTGATGATGAAACACATGCACAAATATTGTCTTGTGCAAATCAGGGATGTTCATTATCAAATGTGCAGTGCACCCCTGAAATTGAAAAGAAGTATGTGCATCGTGTTTATGATGCCATTGCACCGCATTTTAGTTCCACTCGATTTGCAAAGTGGCCAAAAGTTGCATCATTCTTATCCTCCTTACCTCTAGGGTCTCTCGTCCTGGATGCTGGCTGTGGTAATGGAAAGTACTTGGGTTATAATCCCAACTGCTTTTTTATTGGATGTGATATTAGTACCCAACTTATCAAAATTTGTAACGAAAGAGGGCATGAAGTTTTGGTGGCTGATGCTGTAAATCTTCCTTACAGAACTGCTTTTGGCGATGCAGCAATCTCTATAGCTGTGTTACATCATTTAAGTACTGAGAACAGGAGGAAGAAAGCAATTGAAGAATTGATACGTGTTGTCAAAAAAGGTGGTCTAGTTTTAATAACAGTCTGGGCTGTTGAACAAGAGGACAAATCTCTATTGACGAAATGGATGCCACTTTCAGAAAAGTATGTTGAAGAGTGGGTTGGACCTGGTAGTCCGCGCATTCGTAGTCCATCGTCATTGGCACTTGAAAGCATTCCTGAAATGAACGAAAATAATTCAGGTATTTGTCTAAGGGATTCCAAGGAAAACTTTACCGGAAGCATACCAGAAAATAAACTTCTATCCTCTCAAAGTGATAATGATTTGGTGAATTGTGATGATGAAAATCTATTGAAGACCCAGCAAGAGTATTTTGTCCCATGGCACTTACCTTATCATCGTGCAGAAGTCAGTGGCACGTCTGCCAGTGCCCTTGCTAGTGGTTTGGCAAAAAAAGATGATAAGAAAGCAGCTGTTGTGTATAACAGATACTATCATGTTTTCAGTGAAGGCGAACTTGAAAGGTATTCCTCTCCCTCATCTCTATTGTATGATTTGTTTTTCTTGTCTCCTTTCGGTGATTGGGTATGAGTGAGTCTCTTGAATACATCTCATTACAGATCTGACTGTGCTGTTCTAGATCTAGTGTGTTGAACTGTGTCTCTTATTCCTTTTCTCATAAGCCATATATTCTTTGGTAAAAAATTAGCTGAATGAAACTTGGACAAAAGGGAATGATGTAGACATTCTTTTTATGTCTGCAAAAAAAAATCTTCGTAATAAGTAACAAAGTTGCAAGATGCACACCAGTAGCAGTAAAGTTTGCTTTTGCACCTGGGAGTTGATGCTGGTTCCGTTGTTTACTCATTGTCCATTTTAGTAATGTATGGGAAAATAACATTATACTTTTCCCGGCTTTGGCTGCACAGAATGTTGTTTTGTTCAAAATCAAACAAAAAATCCTTCCTAAAACAGAGAAAACAAAAGGAGAAATTTTGTCCAATAGTAACAAATGGTGCCTCCACAAGTTGACATCTGATCCAACCTCATAGTTAGCAATCCGCCAAAAGCAACCAAAACAATCCTTGGTGAATAGGGCAAAAACTTGAACTTCTTACCCTTCCTCGGGTTGACTTAACTCAGCAACTCTTAACTAAAAAACAGCACAACTGGTGCCCTACCTTTAGCGGCGGTGGGATCGCTCCATGTGATCTCAGTCGGTTCGAATGTAACTGAACCAAACGTGACCAAAATTGATAAATGGGAATGTGTTTCGTAATAATGATCAATCGCCTTGTAAGCCCACATGCGACACAAACTCATTTTTGACCTATTGGTCTTAGTATCATAGAAAGAGAATTCCCTAAGAGACCCAGAGCTAACAGAAGGAAGCAAGCATCTGACTTGATCACCCATGTATCAAAGGTAGTAGAAAAAAATTCCTCTATCGATAGAATAGAATTGGATTTGTCTTTCCCGTTCTTTTGTCTGCAGGAACTTCAACGAGCGCAACAACTACGCCTTTCACTGGTTCTACGATTGCTAGCACTGATCTCATTCAGCTTGAAAATTCATGTAAAAGTTGGTAATTTGACTTTCTAAAAGAGTTGTTAGTTTCGCAACTTTGGGAGTCTTCCATGATTCTAAAATTGGGTGGAGCTCAATCAAAGTGGAAGGAGAATGCTGCTCTAAAAAGAAACTAACAAAGAGAAAACAAATTCCATGAATTAGGTCTCACCACCCTAATTCTCTTGTTGGTTTGGATACCATGATATCAAAGAGGTCTACAAAAAGGGAGGAGAGCAAGAAGACATCCATATGCAAGACAAAAAGAAAGATCACAATAAAACTCCCAATTGGTAGCAAAAAAAAGAAAAGGAGAGTACAATTTTGAGGCCAAAAGGGGCAAAAAAAAAGAAGGATAGGACGGGGAGTTTAGTAAAGGCGCCTAAAATTAAGCTTAATCTTCTTTAGCTGTCTAGTTTGGGGTATTAGTGGTATATATATTAATTTGTTCCTGGAGCGGTACCTTGTTACTAGTTCCAGTTCCATTAATATGTGATGGGGTTAAGGATCATTCGCCATTTGATATCATTCCATCTTTTGACTTAAGATGCCATGGCTGTAGAATTAGGGAACTCAGTATATCGTAAGTCAAGACAAATTCTTATTCGACTCCTTTGTCCCCTTGATAAACATTTCTACACAATAATTTGTTCTTTTGCTGCTTGCTCATCTGGGTACATTTGCAGGTTGATTTCTGGTATGGACAATGCAGTAGTGGTCGATCGTTTTTACGACAAATCAAACTGGTGTATAGTTCTTGAGAAGACGGCGTGAGAATTTAAACAAGTTCATTGCCATTATGAAGATATGATTTGAGCATATTTGCCTGCTGTGCGAACTCAAGTCAGGCTTTCAAGATAACTCCCCGTGCGAAAGGTTGTTGCTATCTCGGCTTTGTTCCTGTCGTCCAGTCAAAGGTTTTGGGAGGCTCTCTTGCAGAAAATGCACGCACTGTAAGGATTTACGATTGTATTATGATTAATAATGTGCTGGATTGCCCTTTGGTTCAGTTCTAAATTGTTTGCATCGAAAAAGTTCGGTTTCTTTCTAATAAAAACTTGTTTTACCATCCCATCTCTTGAGAAAGTTATTGTGTTATTGAGAGTTAATTCCTCATAGGCTCAGGTTTCTGGATTTAGGAAACACCAACTGTAAATGGTTAAATGTGGGTTAGATAGCAGAGACAATTTTCTGACTGACTTTAGTGGGTGTAAATGTAGGCTTTTTCCTCCATCAAAATCCATATTGAACTTCAATTTTTTTTTTTTTTTTCTGAGTTTGGTTGTTGAGTTTTTCAAAATGTAACTTTTTAGTACCCAAGTTTCTAAGAATGTGTGTGCATTTGGTCCCGGAAGGTACCTTTTTAATTCTTGAGTTTCTAAATATAAGTTTAAAAGGTTCCTGGAGTGGTTTATTATTATTAATATTATTTTGAAATAGAATAATAATTTTTTTAAAATAGTTTTTAAAATTTATTTTTTAAGAAAAATTATTTTAAATGATAAAAATGTTGAAATATACAAATAATAGCAAAATATCTGTGACATAGAGAAACAGATAGTAGTCTATTATAGTTTATCGTAGATAGACATTAAAATTTTGCTTGGTTCATTTTTCTATATTTGAAAACAACCCTTTTTTAATTCAAAATGTCATAATTATTTAAGTTAATTAAAAAAATATTTTAACTTCAAAGACCTTCTAAACCTATTCTTCAAAACTTTGGGACAAAAAAAGTACTTTTTAAAAATTCATGAACCAAATGCATTTATTTTAAAAATTTTGGGTCTCATGTAACCGATCATTTTGTGACGTAGTGCATGTTTGGGAGTAGTTTTAGAAAAGTTAAAATTAGTTTTTGTCACGTTCAATATCACTCTAAAACATGCATTTAATTTCATATTTTAAAATATAATTCTCATATTATCAACATTGGTTTTGAAGGATTATAAGTTGGTTTCAAAGTAATTTTGAAAAATGGAGTTTGTTGCAATTTGGTTTTAATTTGTGAAGAATTTCAACCTTTTTCACCAATGACGAAGGGCTAAATTACTGTCAGACCTTCCCCTTTCAACTCTTTTGCATGAGATTTGAGAGATTCCCTTTGGTTTAAAACTATTTCCAAACATTTGCTTGAACATTTCCTCCCCTCTCCCAATACAAATTGCTGACTTTGCATTTTTCTATTATATTTCATATTCTTTTATCATTTGTGCCAACTCAACTGAATTTAACTCTAGATTAATGGTAGAGATCATTTTGAAGCTTCTTATTGAAAGTAGGGACTAAAATCATTAGACATTTTAAAATATATATGGATTAAAATAAAAATAATATTTTAACCAATTATAGTTTAGAATAAAACTCAACTGGGCTAACAAACAAAATCAATCTCCAAATAAATCAAGCAAAACGAAAAATAAACCAATCGAGCTGGGTTCAAGTCAGTGAGTTTCAGGATACATAAAAAGTATATTCATATATATAGGTTTACATATTATGGGTTTAAAATGCTACTCTACTCTAGTCCTTGTACTTTTAACCTTGTACTTTTAAAGTGTTTCTAAGGATTAGATGCTTTTGTTTATTTTAGTCCATTCATTTACACTTTCATTTCATTTTTAATGGACTAAAAATGATCACTTTTTAAGTTCAAAGATGAATAGTTGGAGAGTACACATCAAAATAAACTAAAGTCAAAATATATAGACCAAAATAGTTTATATATATAAACCGCAATTCAATCTTTCTCACATAAAATTGATTCAATACTAGTTTTCCAAACAAGCCATAAATTTTAGTCACAGCCACAAGCTTATAGCATCCCACTGCCTTCCTTTCCATGAAGGCTTCAGCCTGAGAAGTAAATTACCCAACTAGAGAAACAAATCGAGAGTGATCTTGAAACAGGCAATACTTTTATATATAGGTCGTATCATATTTCTTTCAATACAATATGCACACTACATTCGGACGCACAATTACACAGAAAACAAATAAGAAAAACTCCAATAGATGCTTTTAAGGTATTCAAAAGGAAATAAGTTGGCTTTAAACACGCAATATACAATTGGTTTTACTTTTACCTCACAGAATCGCACTATATTGCCTTCCCTGCACCGTCTCATGTGCCTTTTGGTTCGCCATAATGGATCTGAGGCAATGCTTATTTCCAATATTCATACCTTTAGGTTTGTTTGGTTGACTAAAGAAGCATTTTTAAGATTATTTGGAGCCAGCAATGTTAACAGTTCAATCCCCAATCATATGTTTGATAAAATACCTTCAACTGGGAACTGGCAAGCAATTCAAGCAGAGCTTGAGAATCATCTGGTTTCAAGTAGTTTGAAGCATGCTTCAGGACTTCTTGCTCGTTCTTACCGAAGTCCGTGCTAAACCTGCACAATTATGGATGTGAAAGAACTTGTTTAGCATTGATTAATGTATGAAAGAAAAATAGAAAGTTAATAATCACAGAAGTGCTATTACTGCAAATGTCAGTGATATTGTGTTTTAAGTATATTCCACCTCCACCTATGATTAGTTCCTAAATCCTGGATACACAAGAAAGTACTATAAACTGGACTTTGAACCATCTTTAAAAAATTTCCATCTTAGTCTAATGCTGTCAGATTTTCTATGGCATTGTCTAAATGTCTAATTTCTTGTTGAAGTGATGTCAAGAGTATTCTTTTGTAGAGATTTCCATCTAAAAGTTAGTGGACATAAGGCCTCAGGAGGATACTGCTCCACGCCCAATGATCTACGTACTGCCAGAATTTCCAACGAATCTCCAAGAGAGTGCTTCTTCCAAGACAAATTAGCAAAATTAAGATCTTCAAAATTTTAACTATGAAATGATGAATGTCTGTGTAACTAAGGGAAGGGAGAAAGTCTACCACAAAGTAGGGCTCTAAATGAAAATCTAATGTGGCGACAATCAAAAGTAAAAAACTAATAAATGTTTGAAACAAAACAGAAGGTTTCTGAGGAACTGTTTTCATCTTACCATTTGAGAATCATATTAACTGATGCAGCATTGTTATTTAAATCCATGACAAGTCCTCCCTCTCTTAAGAAACTCTGTGCTGCTTCCATCAACTCTTGATCCACATTGCCTGGAGAATAGCATCGAAGGGCAGGCCCAGATCGAGTACCACATACTAGTGCAAAATGGATTAAAGGCTCTACATACGGAAGAGAAACCTATAAAATAAGAAAAGTAAAATTAGTCAGACTATGAAAACTAGAACTCCTGAAGAGAAGAATATGGGACCTAAAGCTCATATCGGCAATTGTTCCACTTGTAGTAAAACAGGAAGAGAAACTGATAGATAGCAAGAATTATTCGTTTTGAGCTTATGATCGACCAATCATCACAAAAGAACCAAATGACTGTACTCGTTAAAACTTGTATACAAATAAAAGGTGTGATCTCAAATCTTAATTAAAAAAGATTGATGAACATCAAATGCCGCTTAAGACTTTTATGGATAATCAGCAATTTAATAAAACAAATATCTTTTACCAAATTGACATGTAATTTTGTTCCATAAGATCATAGAATTAGTACTAGAGATCAGAAAGGGGATTTCTCACTTTAGAACGTTTATCTCTTGCACCAAATGGTTTCATGAGATTGTAAGGTGGTCTCTGATTGCCCCTCAAAATTCCGTTTTGAATTGCTGAAAGTGAGTAGGTGGCCCCTCCAATAACATATTTGAAGTCTCCAAACAGTTTCCTTCTTTCCAGCGCTCCAACAGGATGTCCACATACTAATATTGCATGGATGGCCATCATATTGTAGAGATTAATAAAGAAAGCGATTTTCTCTTCCCGTGCCAAATTATGCACTTCAACTCTTTGGAGCTCTTCAACAATTCTCAAATACCTGTCAAATATTGCCGTCAAATCAAGATCCCTGTATAGACAGCAAAACACTTGAACGTGCTTCTTTTACAATTTATTCAACTAACTGACCTAGCAAATTCCTCACTCCCATGAATACTTCTGTAATCTACATGCTTTCCATCCTCTGATACATAGGCTTCTAAAATGGCGAAGGATAAAAATCTCAGCCTTGATGAAATATCTGTTATCGGCTTTGGCTTCACCTCAATTATACCTCTTGCGACGTTGTGACATTGAGTTGCCACAACGGGATCATCGTCCAAGAATCGGTATAAGTGGCTACCATCTTCAAATAGATTTTCCCTGAAAACAAGGTTGTTAATGACAAAAGAAATGGGTGGCAGCCATGGAAACTGAAAGGAAAATCTGGAGAACTTACTCGAGAACATGTTGGAAAAAAAGTTTGCTTGCGAGCTTTCGTCCAAATTCAATAGCCTGATCATTGCACCAAAACAATAATTGTTTATTTCAAAAAATAAAAATAAAAAAACCATTTCAAGGATCATTTAGAGAGCAGAGCTAAAGACTAGAACTCAAACACCAAAATAAAGAGCAAAGTTCTGCAGTTACTTAACACAAATATATTTTTGCAGAAAACAAAAAGGATCGGGTATACACACGGTACTACAGCTACTAGGAAAACATACAATATCCTCAGTTTATTCTTTGCTCAACAAACAAATAAACGGAAAAGGTTAGTATTTTAAAGCACCATCTCTAGGAAGGAATATATTTAAAAGGAAATTGGAACGAAAATCTCTACATGCCTCCTAATATGTGGAAGAGGGGAAAACGTCCTAACTACAGTGTCTACAAAAAGTGTTTTAAATAAAAATTGCTTTAATAATGAGTACCTAACATTGATCTGATCTAGTAATAATGGAACAAAAACCAATTTAAATTTAGCATGACTCAAATACAGAGGAAAGGAAAATATATTTCACATGGTGGATCACACAGTGAAGAAACTAAGAATGAGAACGAAAATTGAAAGGTTTCCTTTCCAATTCCTTTTTAAGTATTTCGAGGACGCAGAGAACAGCATCCAATTTTAGTATAAACTTACAATTATTTGTTTAGACCGAGAAAAAGTAATTTTCTTTGATCTACCCGAGTATGTTTCTTGGTTTTGCAAAGCATTATAGAATGAAACTATAGTAATACATTAAATAATAATAATCATAATAAAAGAATGCCTAATCCCAAGAATCTGGGAAAACTTTTAAGCTTCGTAAAAATAATCTTTTGAGAGATTCAACATAAGATTAAGAAAATCTCTCTTGGACAAACTACCAACCATGTAACCTAACTGCATTGTGAACTTGAGAGAGATAAATAGTGAAATATTGTTATTTGAATGAGAAGTCTCTTCTTCCTGAAAACATGACAAAGGAAAAGAGTCCAATTCACCTCTTCTCTTTCCAAGTATTGATCCTCTGACAAGAAATCCACAGCTTCTGAGCCTAGGAAACAGCTGGTGAATCGTCGCATTTTGCAGTACCGGTCCTTAACAACAATAGATTCTTTCATTTTTCGAACAATCATAGCCAATTCATCAACAGTCCCACTACTGGAGACATCATCTTCACCAGAAAGAGGTGGTAAAGGGGCTTCAAGGGTTGGTGCTTCAGCTTTCAGATACTCAATTTTCTCATTAAGCTTGCCAGACTCGTCCAACTCTTTTAGTTCGTTCAAACCTCCTATAAGGACTGTATTGAAAAATACCTTTGGAACGGCAGAAGACCCGGCAATTTTCTCAAGCTCCAACTTTCTACCCGGATAAACATCAATATTGATCTCAACGTATCTAAGTCTCTTCCAAAACAAAAATAGTCTAGCCTCTTTGCATTCTTGACAACCTAACCGTGTGTACAGAACAATTCTGCCTTTAATAACAACATCTAAGTTTGATTCTCCAGCAACATCCTCCACCTGCTCAGTTTTGATTTGTGCATCAGCATCACGTGATATCTTAATATAGTTGAGGGGATTCCAAGCAGATCTTTCCAATGGTTTTTCAGGGATTTCCTTGGCTTCATTTTCTTTATTGGAAGCAGAATCATCCTTAGTCTCGTCATTAGGTGTATCCAGACTTTCTTCATCTTTTTTTCCTGAAAAACGACGCAAAACAGTAGATACTGCAACAACTCCCTTTTCTCTAACAAAGTTTTTTAGTGCCAAAGCCCTGTCAACGACACCTTGGCTCTCTGAATCACTATCCATGGAACGGTTTGACAAATTCCCACTACCTTCAATCCCAGGAACCTCAGTCCCATCAAAGACTGGTTCTGGAGATTTCTCCTCGCCAATAACTTCTCCACTTCGTTGGTTTGTCCTGGTTTGACCCTTAGAATCTACAACATCATTGTCTGAATCATCTGATGATGATTCAGATGCTGCATTCTTATCCTCATCTAGCTTTTCATTAGAGTTGTCATTTCTAATAGTCTGGTCCGACTTTTCACCTTCAGATTTAGACTGGCAATCCTGTTTGGTTTCCGACTTGTGTTGTACCTCACTTTGGACGGTCTCTCTCTCCACTATTTCCTCTTGAGCATCACATTTCGAATGGATGTTCTTGTCCTTTGCTACTTCATCAAGTCCTTTATCCTTTGCTTGAGTGGCACTATCCTCACTAACTGACAAGGACTGTTCAATCTCCACTGTAGGCTCTCCTCCATCATCCTGTTTAGAAAGGCTATGTTCCTCATCTCTTTTAACGGTCAGTGAAGTCGCCATCTCTTCCTTACAGTTTCAGTCGTCTCTAGTAAAGTAAGTGCCTCCTTACTCCTCAGCACCTTTCAAATTTAGCATTCAAGAGCCTGCAAAACGGTTGACACAATGGAGAGAGTTGATGCAAAATAAAACATAGAAGTTATCCAACCATGGTTTTGGGGGAAGAAATCTGTGCAAGTCGAACAAAGAGCATTCCTATAAATTTAAACTCCGTGCAAAGTACAGAAACAACAATTCTTCTCAACATCATAAACAACAGCACCATTATAACAACGCGGGATAGTCAAAGTGAATTCCTCTCACTAGCATCATCACTCACACATGACTAAATATCAAACTCGTCCACTTCCATTTCGAAAAATCTTCCACCTCCAAATTCAAACATAATACAAAGAAAAAAAAAAAAAAATCATCGTTGATTTCCAGACCATCAAACAAGCATGAATAGAAAGAAAATAGAAAGGAGAAGAAATAGTATACACAATTGATGAGGATGAGAATTCAGAACACTATAATACCATCTGGGGTGACAAAAACGAAACCAGAATCCAGAATCCAGCAACAGATCTTTCTTGACGAAAACGGAGTGATGAAGAAGGTTGGATGATCTAAAGGCGTTTGAATTGAGAAGAAACTGCAGAAACATGGTAGAGATAAGAAGAAACGGATCAAAATGTAGAGGGATTGAAGGTTACGGGTATGAATTAATTGTGATGAAAGTTTCCTTAGACATTTTTATTCACCCTATGTATTTGAATTGAAACCGCCGGAAGGAGTTCGCAAGAAAGAAACGGAAAAAGGAAAAACTAATAATAATAAAAAGGGAAAAAATACAAATAAAAAAAAAAGTAAAAACAAAAAACTGGTGAGAAGCGGGAAGTCCGTGGGCTGAAAATAGAAAAAGTAAAATAAAATATAAAAAAATAAAAGAATCGGACAATAAACGGGTTTTCTTTTTTGACCCCGGCCGCCCGCCAAGCCTTTTCCATTTTTTTTTTAAATTTTTTTTTAAATTTTTTTTAAAATTAATGCGTTGATTGTATTAAAATACAAGGTAATATGTATTTGGAGAAAATGGCGCCGATGCTTGTCTTTTTTGAGACCCAAATGATATCTAACCCTACTTTTAAAAATTAATGTGTTTTTTTTTTTTTTTTTTTTTCCCTTTTGCTAATGTCATCAATGAGTAAAATTACTAAATGAACCAAAATTGAAGCTCTTCATTTCTCTCATTTTCTTTCGTTTCACGATTTGCAACTATTTTTTTCCCAAAAAAAAAAAAAAAAAAAAACTAACCTCCATCTGCACTCTTCTTCTTCATCATCTCTCTCTAGAATCAAAGATGAAAATTGGAGCGTGGATTAGAGCAAGATCAAGAAGACAAATTGGGACCAAGGAGCAAGAGGAAGAATCCCAGGGAAAAAGATTTCCAAAGCATAAAAAGTCAAAGGAGCGAGAGGAAGAAGCAAGGTGAGACGAGAATAAGAAGTTAGAGAAAGAATCTAGCTGCAAAGTAAAAAATTTGTAGATTTGATGTGGAAAAAAAAAATCAAATAAGTGAGAGGAAGAAACGAGATTTCATGGGACTGTTAGGCTTTCACACGCGTTTTGATGTTAAGTGAGTACTTTGGTTGACGTCGATAGAAGACCATTTTTCATTCGTTTTTTAATCTTGGGCCAAATTTCATTCGTGTACTTGAAAAGAGGCTATCCTTACAAAAATCCTAGGTATTTGAACTAAGTTATACTTCATCTATACTAAAATTTAAATTATATGCCAACATGAGTATAGGTCAATAATAATTAACATGGTAGGTTGAAAATTTGCTCTACAATCTACCTCAAAGAAAAAGGTAGATGTAATTACTGTTGAGTTATGTTTGTTTTGACATTTAGTTTTATAAGCAACATGAGAAAAATACATTTTGTTTAATTGAATGGTATATTATAAATTAATAGAAGGTGTAAAATAATATTTTAGATTTGGATACAACTAGGTTGAATCATACAAAACTTAAGGGTGGTGGTATTGCAATCAAGTTGAGAGGTTAGGTTACAATTAGTATTAGAAAATCCACCTCCATAATTTACTTTAACACAAAATATGTATACTAACCCCAAAAGGAAGAAACATTAAAAATACATATTTATTGGCGAATTTAATATCCATGAGCTTGATTTTCGGAAAAAGAAACATTTAAATTCGTGTTAAAGACAAGAAAATAAAAATTGTACCTAACTTGAGCCATATTTTAAGTGTAGACCTAATTTCCTGTGCAATCAATCTCTCAAATCTATTTTTCCCGAATTGTATCCATTGACCATTTTTCCTTATTCAATTTTTTTTCCTAAAATTATTCCTTATTCAATTTTAAAGAAGCAAGGTATCACACAAAAAAATTTTATTACAGAAGAAAAAATAAAAAATAAAAAAGTAAACAATTTCATCACCAACTTGGCATCTCCAACGAGCCCTTTTATTTGTGGATGAGTTAGAGGAAAGAATCCTGTTTCGTCAAGATAACAAAATAAGGATCAAATAAATAAATAAAAGTTGAATCTTTTTCACCACAAACATTTTCCTTTAAGTCGAATTAAGAGAGGTCAACTTAGCACTTTTAAGCCTTATATTCTTGATAAAAATGTAAAAGTTTGAATCGAAAATAATAATAATAATAATAATAATAATAATAATAATGAAGACACGTTTCAAGATTCATTGTGTTCTACTTCTATCATGTGGAAAGCAAATTTAAAAGGGCTGTTCACAGAACTATGCAGCTAGATAGGTATGGATTTACAAAGATTACATTGAATGCTTTTACAATTAACTAGGCCTAGCTTGTAATATACCTGATAAAACAGCTCAGTCAGGGGGGGAGTATAATTGTTTGCTTCTCCCCTCTGCACAAGTTTTGATTTTTGGAGTGACAGATGAACACAGGAAAGTTCTTCAGATCATTGGCATTTCAATCAAAACAGGATGAACTGGTGCAAGGCTGTTCAAGATGGCGAGGACCATATAGCATGATTTTCGTCATTGAATATCAGATCTAGATAACCATTCAAACTGGGAGATCAATGAGTTTGCAACCTGTATTCAAGTGTTGAATCCACATCACACTTCACATCTCCACAAGCTCCATAAACTGTTCCAAGAATGTAGTCATCCACTTCGATACCTTCAGCCTGCATCCGGTACATGAGCTTCAACGCCTCTCGGCAGAGACCATTCCTAGCATAGCACAAAATCATAGCCTTCCAAGAAACCAAATTCCTAACCGGCATGCTGTCGAAAACTTGAGAAGCTTCGGTTACATATCCACATTTTGCATACATGTAAATAAGTGCACTTCCCACAAAAACATTGGACGATGCAGATGTTTTATTAGCAGAGGAGTGGATCAATTTCCCTTGGAGGATCGCTTCCATCTTCGCGCACGCTTTTAAAGCCGATGAATAAGTAAAGGAATTTGGTTCAACTCCTTCCTCTATCATGTTTTTTAGAAACTCGAGAGCCTCGGACTCGTGCCCAAGATGAGCACATCCAGAAATGATAGCCGTCCACGAAACCACATCTCTAAGTGGCATCAGCTGAAGAACCATGGAGGCCTTAAGTTGATTCCTGCATTTACAGTAGAACCAAACTAGAGTGCTTCCTATGTGTATATTAGTCTGACATGAATTTTTTACAATCCGGGCATGGACTTCCCTCCCAGTCAATGACGCCCCAATTGAGCCACAAGCACGGAGAATACTTACAATGGTTAAGTTATTGGCAGGAATCCTTTGCCTCTTCATCAACCTAAAGAGGTTAATGGCCTCCTCACCGAGCCCCTCCCGTGCATAGCCAGCTATGATCGATGTCCATGTAACTGTGTTTCTATTCCTCATCCCATTGAATACTTCTCTAGAATCCGCCAAATTCCCGCACTTGGCATACATATCAACCAATGAAGTCCCAACAAAAACATCATTCTTGATTATTTTCTTAATTATCAAACCATGTAACTGTCTCCCAATCTTCAACTCCCTCTCTTCTCCACAAGCCTTGAGAACACTGCATACAGAAAACTCATTTGGAAGAAATCCATTGCTTAGCATATTTGAAAACATTGAAATTGCTTCTCGTCCAAGCCCTTGTTGGGAACAAGAAGTAATCATGGAAGTCCAACAAACAACATCCCGCTTCGGCATGTGTTCAAATGCAACAAAAGCACTGGAAATATCTTTACATTGTGCATAAAAGTAAACAATGGCACTGTCAACAATCATATTCCCCCAATTAGCTTTCACAATGACGCCATGAATTTGCCTCCCAAGCTCAAAATCCAACCTCTTAGCACACAAGTTCAAGATGCAAACAAACATCTTCCCATTCGCTTGCACCCCAATCTTGACCGAAGCATTGAACAACCCTAAAGCTTCTTCAGTCAAATCTAAATCAATATATCCATTAATAATAGCCGTCCAGGTCACAACACTCCTCACTGGCATTTCATCGAACACCTTTCTAGCATCAGCCAACATTCCCAATCTCAAGTAAGAACTAAGCAAATTATTTCCAACATAGATCACATAACTTGTAAAATGTCGCAAAATGAAAGCATGTATCGCCCTTAATTCCTTGACGCTACGACTAGAACGAAGCCAAACGGCAATCAAATAGGGACTTAAACATCCACTCGCCGACTGATTACTGCAAGATTCGACCTCGGCGTATTCTTCGGTAGTACATGTTTCCGTCGTGCAGGCGACCGGCGAAGAACTAGATGGGTCTTTGAGAAAATTAAGCCGAAAATTTGTGAAGCTTTTAGAACGGTCGATACTAGTGAGGTTCCGTTTGGAACAAGTCCGTCGTGCGGATAGTGATGTAGGCGGTGACTGAACGGATAAACACGGCGGCGGGTGAGAAATGGTGGCCGTTGAGATGAACGCTGGCGAGAGCATAGCCGCAAACTGGTTTGAACTTCCCGCCACGGCACAATTCAGGTTGAAAATTAGTATGTCCTAATTTCACCGGATAATTTGAAGCGGAGCCGTTGGTCGGTTGGATTGGAAATTGGAATTGGACTTCCCTCGTGGGGGTCGGGGCAAAATTGGTAACTGTCATTGGATATTTAAAAAATAAGACTTTAACTACATTTTTTGCCCTATCACTTTTTATAAATTTTAAGTTTGACTACATAAATGTATAGATATATCTTAAAAATTTAAACTAAATTTGAAATTATTTAAAATAATCAAGAACTAACAATTGTATTAGTTAAAACTAAAAACTCAAATTGTACTTGTTTTTGGTAGATTCAACCTCCTTAAAGGAACCTGTTAGAACTTAGGGTTAGCTCAGGTGAGACCCAAAGGATGCTCCTAGTGGAGCTTAGAAGAGACTAAGAGAGCTTAGTGGGATCCATAGAGCAAGCCTAGAAGGGCTTAAAGGAGCTAGGAGAGCTTAAAAGACCTGTAGGGAGAGCCTAGAAATGCTCATAAGACCCATGGGGATAGTGTATTCCTTTACTACCCACAGTGGCTTTCAAATGGTATGCTCGTTAAGAAAATCAGTGAAAGTAGCGAATGTATATCGACTTTACGGACCTGAACAAGACATGTCCCGATGATAGCTTCTCAATACTCAAGATAGACTAGTTAGTAGATGCAACGGCAGGCTACGAGATGCTTAGTTAATGCCTATTTTGGGTATAGCCAAATCCAAGTGATATTGATCAAGAGAAAACCTTGTTTGTAACCGTTGGGATTTATGTCCTAAATCTTGTAATCTGTAAATTATAAACAAATTATTGAATAAATAAAAATATTATTTATTTTAAAAATAAATAAAGTGTGTTATTTATTATTTACATCATTTAATCTAATAAACTAAAATCCAAGGTTGTTTAATATAACTTGAATAGTATGTAGTAGATATACAAGAGGATTGTGTTCAAATAATAACCTAAAAGGTCTGCAGTAAATGGATAAGGTTAGATGTCTTATCCTGATGACACTGCAGATACGACCCACTCGTAAATGTTACAAGAGTTGTAAGTGTTACTAACGAATTAAACCAAATCATTCATGTATTGACATGCAAGTAGGGGTTGTTAGGTTTTATCCCCTAAAACTTGTAGATTGTAAATGTAATAATTTGATCGTAATCAAATCATTAATAAATAGTTATTGATGTGTTACTTCAATAAGCGTTATTGATTGTTTTTGTTTGTTTTGTCTTAATAACTCTAAATCCAATAACTAACATCTTAGACTGTTTTATGAGTCTTGAACTGTGTGTGGGGACACATAGAGATCAATGTTCAAAATACAGTCTAAAGGGTCTATAATATAGGGATAAGGTTGGGTATATTATCCTAGTGACACTATGGATACGACCCACTTTATATTTGATACAAATCCAATGATCTAACGTGTTCATGTAGGTGACATTTGAGTGGGAGTATCCTATGCAATGAGCTTGCATAAGACCGGACTACGAAATAGCAAACATTAGATGTAACTCTGTTGACTAGTTAGGTTTCTATTTCAATAAGATAACTTAGTCAACTTACTCTTAATTCTGAGCATATTATGAACTTTTGTCCACAAGGGATGGTCCTTTGATTTGTATAGGTGAGAGTGGTCGTTTGCCAACTTAATATGCCTACCATCTTGGGGACAAGACCGAGTGGGGAGCTAGGGACATAATTATACAAGATGGAATTCACTCATTCCCATTTTTAGGGTAAGTGTTCCCTTAAGTGGTGTCTCCGAGACTTGAACAAAAGGCCCTACCCTGGCCTGAGACGGGTTTATGTTTAATGGTTGGGTCATAAACAAGTTGTTCATTAGAGGAGCACGGATACTTAAGGATTTAGAAGTAACATAGGGGTAAAACGGTAATTTGACCTAGCTAATATTTCGAACACTTATGAAGGACTAATTTGCTATTATTGGTCTATATCCATAGACACAGGAATATATCTACAGCGAGAAGAGTACAACTGTAGGTCTTTAGTGGAGTGTACCCACAGTTAACGAATATTGATAGCTTCTAATCAATGTGGTTAATAAGTTTAGCTAATTAATCTCATATCGTTGAAGCTAGCTTCTGATTTGTAGGTTCATAAGGTCCCCTTACTAGCTCACCACGGACCAAGAAGGATCAAGTATGTTGAAAGAAAAATTTGAAATGTTCAAATTTATGAAGGAAAATATTAATTGTATTGGATGCAATTAATTGCATGATTTATTATAAATTTTATTTGAACGAGATACAAATTATAACTTTATAATATAAAGAATTAATTTATTTGAATATGATTCAAATAATTAATTATTTATTTAGATAAAATTCATATAAATAAATAGAGGGAGAATTAAATAATTAATTTGACTTGGATTCAAATAATTAAATTTGAAAGAGATCCAAATTAAAGATTCTGTAGAAAATAAATAGAGGGAGAATTAATTAATTGATTTGTATTGGATTCAAATAATTAATTATTTAATTTTGATGAGATCGAAATCAAAGATTCTGCAGAAAATAAATATTTCAATAAGATTTAAATATTTTGAACCATGAGATATTATTTGGAGAGATATTTATCAATATTGGATATTATTAAATATTTGATTTGGTTTATCCTAATAGGATTATGATTAACCCATAAAGTTCTATAAATAAGGCCCTTGGGAGCCTTCATAGAACACACCCTTTACAAGAATAATCTCTACGATTACTCTAAAAATTAAGTTCTCTTGGAAAATGAAGACTACAAGGAGAAGATTATCGGATACAGAATTATAGATTGGCAAAGGTATGATGCTTAACTTTTGTTTACTTTCTTGTATTTTTAATTCTTTCAATAAATTAAAGAATGCGATCACACACTTCCCCAGGATTCAATTCTCTTCAATTGGTATCAGAGCCCATTTTTGATTCTTAATTTGAATTAAAAATCTTTTCTGGTGGGTGTTTTAATTGTTCATATATGAGATATGTGAAAGTCTGCAAAATTGATTGTTTAGGCATATTTGGGCATTAGATTTTAAAGTTTTGAGTAGATCAATTGTAAAACCTTCGAGGATTATGGTTTTCTTGTAATCTTTTTTATGTAAAAGTGCTGAAAATTCTTGAAAAAACGTTGGTTTTCCTAAAATATTGAAATCTAGAATTTTTTCAAATCTATAAATTCTGTTGTGCGTCATCAAAGCATGTGGTAGATTTCATCAAAGCATGTGCGGTTGAAATAAATTTAGGTGTTTCAACCCCAAAATTTTGATGGCCAAAGAAGAAATTGAAGACCAAGATATGTCTTGGAAAGTCAAATTATTGTAATTTTGATTTTTTTTCTTTAATTTCTAGGATATGTCAAATATGCCGGTCAATTTTGCTTTATTTAATTTAATTATGCATGTGATGTATGTTTTAATTTAAATTGAATGTTGCATAAAGTATGTCATTTTATATTAAAATTCCACCATAGGTTAAGCATGTTCATGCATCTTAGTATATTATAATATATGGTTTTAATGCATGATAATAATTTCATGAGTTATTTAATGTATGTTGACATATTAAATATATGAAATTGGAAAAGTATGATGTATGACATTAATTAAATAAATATAAATAATTATATTTATTAATGTTTTGTTAATGTATGATTGATTTATTTAATATAAGTGTTATACTTTAAATGAAAATCAATTTGCATTGAGCATGATACATCCATAGATTAATATAATTGTTATATTATTGATAACTTGTAGAAATACAAGTTATTATATTCTAAACGCATGATTTTGGCAGTTGAATTGTGTAATATGTATTACCATGCGTTGACATCATTTACAAGAGAATATGCTTGAGAAAATATGAGTTTTTCTGTTCTTAACGTAGGATTAAGTAGAAAAGAAGCAGAAATAACCCTAGTACCAGAGAAGAAGCTGCTGCGATAACAAAAAAAGTGAAAACCCATGCGTCAAGATCATGCGTTGAGAAGAAAAAGTAGATACAGATGCCTGGGCATCAGTTGTCAATTCAAAGGGAGAGATAAATGAGTTCAAGAGGTAAAAGCTCTGCATAAATTCTCCCTCACCATCTCAAGCCTCCATGAAGCAAGACATTGCCAGGGGCGGTTTGACGTCTTTCATTTCTGTTCTTTCTTCATTTTCCTCCTTCTTACTTATGCTTTATTAATGACATTTGAGAGAATGGTTTATTTACTTAATATAAGTTTGATTAATGATTATCTTTCATTCATTTCCATATTTAATACTCTACCCCATATATGTTAAATGAGTTAGATGTTAAAAGTTAGTTTTTCTTAAGCAATATTAAGTATGTTTACATATTGATTAATGCATATCATTAGCTTGCATAGATTTTTCGGACAAACAAGTTTAAACAAGCACGACCGTCTAGCTTAAGAGAGTAGATGGTTAATCTATAACATTAATCAAGACTAGATGAGTTTCATAAATGTAGCTCATCTTTTGCCAAAACAAACTTACCATGTGTCTTAAAGATAAGATAATGTGGCGTCGAATCGAAAGATGGATTCTTAAACCCAAAGTTTGTAGGTATGTAAATACACTTAGATAAGCTTAAGTAATGACTAGCTTCTGCGTTAACTCTATTCTATCGCATGGTTCCATCATCATTCTCAATGCATGCTATCTAACTAAATAACATTTGACTAACATTCTCTGCGTCCATCTCACCATGTTAATTGTAGGAAAATTTTATTTATTCTTTATGTACAGACTTAAGACAAACATAATATTTGTACAGTCACCGCATAGATTATGTATTTAGTCTCAACGCCTAATTTATTACAAATCCATACGTTCAACCCTGGACTCACCAAGAAACCTATAGAAGCTTACACTTGGGTTTTAATAGGAAAACTTGCTGATTAATGAACATATTTGAGTAATTCTCGACGCATACTTTGTACTAAGATTATAGCACCTAAAATTGGCAACAATTATGCCATGAAATGCATGTAATATGGTTGGTTAATTAATTAGAATTTGATTGTTAATTAATTAAACCATAGAAAACATGTTATAGAAAGCATGTTATAAGGTTAATCATTAAAATTCATAATAGTTATAAAATTTATGGTTAGTAACTGTCAACCTATAATTAAGAATTGTGTGCAAACATAAGATCTTAGGAAATTGGTTTTAAATTGTTTAAAATTAATTTAGACCTAAGATCACATTAACTCTAATAATATTAGAATTTTGTCTTACTTTGTTTTTAAATAGTTTTAAAATATGACTAAGTAGGACATATAGGACTTTAGGTTATAAGAGAACTCTACCACTTTAGTTCTGTCAAGATTGGGGGTATTTAAGTTGACGGTTTACGAAACACCTCCTAACTGGGAACTGAATTGGAACCTGAGTTGAATTAACCTAAAGCCTATTGGTATGAATTGTCACTAGGTTAATTAAATGATTTAATTCACCTAGAACATTAGTGTAAAGACCTTTTATAAGAGTTATAATAGGCATAGACTTAGATAGATTGACTTAGCCGAATTTATTTAAGTTAAATAACCCTAAGATAAGGTAGGACATTTTTGTGGGAGAAAAATTACAAAACGAGATGTTTATATCAAGTTTTGCTCCTACGTCCCTAATTATTCACACTGTGAGATCCATACTCGGCTTCGTGTTGCCCTGAGAGCAGCCTCCTTTTGGAAAGTGTTTGTATGGTTCAATAACGAGGTGAATGCATTCTATAGTAAGTGGGAGCGATCCCTCGGTCTCCAATCCTAGGTCGCACCATAAGATTCTTATGATCTGCCTGCGTGTCGTCCTTGAGCGACCATCCCTTCGGAGGACATGATTATAAGTTTCGAAACACCGCGAACTCTTGAAAAGGATAGGTTCACTATCAACAATTGTCTTTCCTAGTGGTAGCTTGTTGGTGCGTACCTCTAGGATATGAAAGTGGAAGGGTTACACTTACAAGGATGAGTTAAGAGTTAACGAATCCTTGACCAAACAACGGTGGCTAGGAATATGAGTTATTTTGGCATTAGAATTAGCTGAGAATTGTCTCATTTCAAAGGAGGAGTAGCTAATCACCTTTGGTGGCTGTTGTCTAAACCTCTGAAGCATCGTTACAAAAACTAAATCAATAGTTTATTAGGATTTCTTTGATTGCTTGATTTTGCTGAATTGATTGGATTACCTACAATTTTGTTTGCTTGTGTAATGGGTAAAAGGCAAAGATAACTAAAACGGTTAATTGTTTATAATTTTAGCATGTCTTCCTCGATCGTCGCACTGCTTAAAAAATGAAAAACTAACCAATGAAAACTACGCAATGTGGAAATCTAACCTGAATAAGATTATGGTTATAGATGATCCACGGTTTGTTTTAATGAAGGAGTGTCCTCCTATCCCCGCTTGTAATGCATCCCAATCTGTTAGGGATGCATATGACCGTTGGACAAAGGTCAATGACAAGGCCAGAGTTTATATCTTGGTGACTCTATCTGGCGTACTCAACAAGAAACATGAGGCCATGATGAATGCACGACAGATCGTGGAGTCTCTCTATAAAAGATTTGGACAACCGTCTTCACAGATCCGACACGAGGTCCTCAAGTACGTTTATAATGCACATATGAAGGAAGGCCAATCGATAAGAGAACATGTTCTCGACCTGATGGTCCAATTCAATGTTGCTGAAATGAACGGCACGATCATTGACGAGCAAAGTCAGGTGTCTTTTATTCTAGAATCTCTTCCGAAGAGCTTTCTCCAATACCACAGCAATGCGGTTATGAATAAAATTGTGTACACCATGACAACCTTCTTGAATGAGTTATAGACTTATTAATCTCTTATGAAAAATAAGGGACCGATCGATGGAGAGGCAAATGTTACCCATTTCAAGAAGTTCCACAAGGGTTCATCCTCTGGAACTAAGTTTGTTCCCTTGATGCGCACTTTAAGTGTTAATTGCAAGTGTACAGGTCAAATTATAATATAAGACGGTGAAGTCCAAATATCGTTCCACTAAGGATCCAATTGTGAAGGTTTAAGTTACTTCGCTGTTCTAGACTTGAATCAATTTTATTTGAGGATTGGAAATGAAGTTGTGATTTTGAAAATAAAACTAAAAAGGAAAGTGACTAGATAAGAAACACAAGAGTCAAAGAGAGTTTTAGGGGGTAAAAAATCCTTGTTTAATCCATCATGCAATATTCTAGGGTTCATGGATTTTATTGTAATTCATATGCTTAAGTCTAGAAACTTAATTCCAAGTTATTTTCTCTCAAAAACAACATTTTCTCATGCAACTAAATTAATTACTAATCTCTTGAAATTAATACAAATTACATGGCATTAAGAATAGTCTTTAGCAACTTTCATTTTTAACCTAACTATTTTCATGATAAATTAACAACAATTCATTGTTATAGATCTAGTTAGACATACAATCTCTCGACCATACATCTAACCTAACATTCGAAGATGGCCAATCAACACGAATTAAGCACAATAACAATGAAAAGTATAATCATTACAACAAAATCATGAATATTCTACAATATCAACATAACTTCATAAACAATTCATCAATACCCTAAATCTAAAGAATTTAACCACTCATAGCTTTAAGCAACATGTTCATAAACAAATTAAGCATAGAAAAAGTGTAAATAAAGGAAAACTCTACTAGGAAGAAGCCCTTGATTGAGGAAGAACCACCAAGATGTCCTCTTTCTCTCTCTCGAACTCTTCTCTCTTTCATGCAGCCAACTCACTCTTTGGGACTCTTTTGGTGTGTTTCTCTTTAATTTCTTGATGTCTAGGGTTGCTAGAAATCCTCCAATTTATAGAGTTGACTGCCCAATATTCTTTCCAAAAATACAAATTCTTCAAATTAGGAAAGCTAGCGCCGCGACGCTAACTGATATGAAAAGTTGGCGTCGCCTCACTATTGATGAGACAACTGCTGCTCTAGGGAAAAAGCACTGCCCTGTTTTTAGCAGATTTTGACTTTTCTTCTTTTTTCACTGAATTTTATAAAGCACTTTTCAAGCGCTTTTCACAACCCCAAGCTTAGAGATTTGCTAGTCCCAAGCAAAGAATAAAATCAGATAGAGGGAGTTTAGATGAAGAAGTGTACAATCGACTCATGTCTTAGAGAATAACATTTAAGAGCTTAAGTAGAAACATGCAAGCATATCTATATTGTTATAATCATTCAAGGCCAAATCTTGCTATCTCCTATGTGTGTGTGTGCAAACCTCATTCAATTTAAAATGCTAGAACTCAAATTGGGACTTAAGAGAGTTTCCTTAGTTTTTCCTTACTCTAGCTCATGCACCAATCTTTAAGCATCCACACATTTCAAGTGAGTAATATGTCCATTAATGTGCCATTTGATCACATATTTTTCATGGGCCCTAAACTTGCATTCTTTTACCTAGGGGCACCAAGGTGCCTTCATGAATCGCTCGTAACTACAGCTGGGTCAAATTATTGTTTTTACCCCTATGGTTACATCTAACTCCTTAAATACCACTGATTCCTATAATGAACAAATAGTTTATAGTCCTATAAACTAATTTCTCTTGGGCCAATGAGAGAGTGAGATCTCAATGTTCAAGACTCAGAATCAATCCTTAAGTGAGCAATTCATCTACTTACCCTAAAGATGAGAAGAAGTGAATTCCATCTTGTGTAGCTATTTCCAGCTCCCTACTTGGATATCCAAAATGGTAAGCTTATTGAGTCGACAAATCTGGCCACTCTCACCCATACAGATCAAAGGATTGTCCTCATAGACAGGAGTTCATAACTCATTCAGGATTAAGGTCAAATCACCTATGGTCAACTTATGAAATGTTATTCTCTTCAATTAACAGTGTTATACATAAAGATTAATCATTTCGCAGTCCGATCTTATACAAACTCTTTATATAGGATACCCCCACTCGCATGTCTCGACATGAACAATTAGGATCAAATCATTTGTAACACTTTACAACTCTTGTAACAATTACAAAGTGGGTCGTATATGTAGTTTTACTAGGATAATGCACCCAGGCTTGTCCATATACTATAGACTATTTTGGTTATGACTTGAACATGATCCACCTATATGTCTACCACATACTATTCAAGTTTCATAAAATAACCTTGGATCTTTCTTTGATGGACAATTGCACATATATAAAATAATCAGCCATTGTTTCAAATAACTTATTAACTACGAGGTTTTAGGGCATCATCTCAACAGTTAGACTGGCTTTATCTATATTCTTATCATTCATACACCTTTGGTCGATCAATGGGTGACATACTAGTGAAGAGTAAGAAGGTAGATCAACATGAGCGGGACCATGTGGAGGTTTTCAACACATAGCGAAAATACAGAATGAAGCTCAACCCCATTAAATGTGCCCTTGGAGTAACTTAATTTGAGAAAACTATTAGGGTTCAATGGTCAATCTGTTGGCTTTTTTGCCCTTAATCTCAAATTAATTAATTCTAATTAATTAATTAATGTTTTGATGATAAAAAACTTGATTTTGTTTACTACCAAATTTATTATTTTGAATAGTCCATAGCATAGAGCTCGGAACATCGATTCTGATGCCTCTTGAATCACCCAAATCGGAGTTCAAACAAAGAAGTTATAATGAAAACAAGGTTAATGAAAAAATTACCGAGGTGGTAACATGGTGGCCAAATCATCAAGTTGGACAATTTAGAGAGTGCCACTTGGAGCTATGGAATGAGTGACACATGTTGGACAAAGAAGGTAGCTAACGTAGTGGTATCTGCTCTTGCCGCAACTAATTCATCTAGGGCTTTTTTTATTTTTGGATTGGTGTTATAAAAAATGAATTAAGAAAATAAATTTAATATTATTTTATGTTTGTGTCTAATGCCTAATTGGTTTGAAAAGAAAGAGAATATAGTATTATAAATTTTTCTGTCTAACGGCTAGTTGTCTTTAAAATAATAATAATAAAATATTTTTTACTTTTAAACTGCATCTGCCCCAAAATTGTTTTAACTTTTACAATTTTACAATCCTCAAGACTTGCAAAAGGCTACCATTGTTGCTCTCTCTCTCTCCAAGCTCTCAAATTTCTTTATTTTCATCTTATTCTAGAGAGATATTTTTATTGTATTGTGAGGACACTACAACAAATTTTTCCATACCACTTTTCTTTTTGTGAAACCCTATCTCTCTCTCACACAACTCCATGTCTCTCTCAAACTTTACAATCTTCCTTCTTCTCCATGTCATTCTTTTTTGTCGTCCGTCTGCGTTATCCATCCTTGTCGTCCCCACCATCATTCGAGGTTTGACCATGTCGTCCAACCTGTCTAGTGTCACAATCGCTAGCTTTCGGATATAGGACAGGCAATTGTGCGGCACTGATCTAACCTGACGAGTAAGTCAACCGTATAAAAATTATAGGTCACATGCAATCTCGGTGTATAATGTAGCCTCTACTCAAGTTTTGAGAGAAAATGGTTTTATAAAACAGGAAAGAGAAAAAGCTTTGAAAACATCATTAAAGAAAGCATTGAGGACTAACAATTGCAAGAACGCTTGTTTGCAAAGATTATAACAATACTTGGTTGTGGAGTCAACAAGTGGGTTTTCCCCTATAGTACATTCTAAGCAAAAACTAGTCTGCCAGCCTTGCATATCGAAACTGGCGAAACGTCACTCGAAATAAAAACTACATGAAAATGAAAACAACTTGGTAAACTACTTACAAGACATAAATATAAGGTGGTTGATGATGGTTTGGGCATGCGGCCATATGCTAACACACCCTGGACAAGCAGGCCCAATACATCTAACATGTCGCTCGAAGCCCGTCACAGTCCATCGTTCGAGGTCCATCGCAACCTATCTCAGATCTGTTCAGCGTCGTCTAGATTTGAGAGATTCTTGCAGCCCGTATCATATATGTGAGTTTCAACTTTAGATCGTCGTTCAACCCATTGTAGCCTGTCATTCGAGGTCCATCCAACATTGTCGTTAGGAGAAACTTTTTGCCTTTTATTTTGAGTTTCAGTTGTTTTAAACATCTTAGTATTTAAAATAGCTTTTGCTTTGGTTGGTTTTAACTTATATAAGTTGTTCTCTAAATTTGCAGAACAAATATGAATGCCTCTTTTACAAAAGAATGCTTCATTTACAATAAAAGATACTTTTTACAATTGTTCTAACAAACAAGAGACATATGTTAAACTCCTACTAATACTAGGAATATAAAGAACATTTTCAAGTAAAATGTATCTATCTCTAAAAAACAACTTCAAATCTCCCACTGCTTTTCCTGATATAATTTCCCCTAATCCAACCTTGAGAGTTATTTTGCCTTCTCTAAGCTATCTCCAGGAACTAGTTTCCTGAAAATAAGAACAAATATGATTAGTGGCTCTAGAATCTAATATCTAAGTGGAGTTACTTTAGGCATATTTACCTTGGTTTTCTTTCTTAGTTTCTCAGCAAGGTACTTTAAGTAGTTTCTTTTCTAGTGTTCATCCTCATTGTAGTGGAAACATTTTCCTTTATCTGCAACCTTTTTCTTGCCTTTGGAATTAGCAAGAGTTTACTCTTTCCCTTTTCTTCTCTTTTTCATACTCTTTTTCTTTGAAGGAGAAGGTCCAGACTTAGTTCCTGAGAATGATCCTCTCTAAACATTTTAGAAATAACATTTATTTCTCCTTCACGTCCTTTGTTTTCATCATGAATTGAAATTTCTGGAACTCATTGAAAAGAGTAGTCAAATTGTACTCAATTTTATTCATCACTACATTAGTGCAAAATGGTAGAAAACTCTTTGGAAGAGATTCTAGGATGAAACTGACTTGACTTTTTTCGTCTATAACAACCCCGTTTATTTCCGCAATATTGAAGCGGTCTAACATATCTAGAACATGTTCTCTAACAGGGGTTTCTTCTTTCACACACGGGAATTGTGAACATAAATATAACATCGTGGCTGACTGATGAGGACGGTTGTCCAAACATCGTCTGCAGTGAGTCCATGATTTCCTTAGTAGTCACCATGTTCTCATGCTTCTTAGTCAAAACATCTAATATGCTTGCTAAGATATAGGCTCGGGCTTTATCATTAGCCATAATCCTTTTGTCATAAGCATCCTGAACATTTCGGTTTGTTGTTGAGCTGGGAATTGGAGGATATTCCTTCGTTAAAATGAACTGTAGATCATCCATTACTAGTATTGTATTCAGGTTTGATTTCCATGTAATTGTCTCCATTAAGTTTTCAGAAGCGAGTAGTTGTACAAATGAACGAGCCATTGCTAGAAAAATAAATCTTTGTTAGTGAATTATTATTTAATTTTATTTAATCCAATCAGTTTTAGAAAGTAATAATGTACCCAAATTTATTATTCTCTTGCAATGATACTTCAGTGAGTTAGAATAACTGCTACTGAGGGGCAGTCAATTACTCATTCACAAAATCAAGGCATTTTATTATCACTTATTTGGTCCAAATATTTACTAACACTTAGTAAATTTTGTAAGTGTGACCCTCCATTTTCAGATTTTAGAGACTGGAATCAACAACCTTTCGAAGGAAAGATAATGTTGAAAACGGACCTAGGAAACCCTATCCATTTATGGAGTTCACGATGTTCCGATCCTCATGTTACAAACCTTTCGAATGGACAATCACCTATAAATGACAAGCAGGTGCAACATAGGAATATCATGGTGTAACCTAATGGAAGAGACTGTAGGATGTGTTTACACACTTCTTTCACCACTAACGATAAACAACTTCCCCTATTCACCTTGTTATTGACTCATGCAAACACTTATCGAATGGAGGCTACGTCTAGGGCGACTCGAAACCGAGCATGAATCTCACGGTGTGAACTCTTAGGAACGTGAGAGCTAATATATCATATATACTATAAATCTCTTGCTGAAGTGTTCTAATTGGTATATTGGGTATTTTTATTTAGTTATATCTCAGCTAATTAAATATAACCTAAGTTTGGGTATTTGTCCAAGTATAACTCTTATACTAGATTTTAACCTACGATGTCTAAGTTGTAAAATCTTTTTTATACTTATATCACAAATGCAAGCTCATAAAACTTGGATAACATAAATTCAAGAACCGATTTGATCCCCAGTAGCACGTTTTTTGTAAACCATCAACTTAAATATCTCTAACCTTAGACAGGATCTTGTTGGGTGATTTTTTGTAACCTTGGTTTATCTATAGGTTTGTTAACCCTAAGTGAGCATGCATTTTATCTTTGTCATAGATTTTAAATGTCTAATTCATTTTATAACTCTTTATAAAAGAACAACAATCTATAACATTCAAATCATAAAATAATATAACAACTTATATCAATTTTATGAAAGCTAGAACATGCATACTATATATTATAACACTTTATAACGTACTTTAATACATGAAACATGTTAATTCTATGGTGGAATTTTAAATCTATATGACATACTTTATGCACAAATAGATTTAATTTAATTCAAACATACATTCTAAATGCATAATTAATTAAACACACTAAAGTGGACTAGTTTTGGCATCTAATTGCTAAAAACAGCCAAATTATTACAATAATAATTGAAAAACTAGCTTGAACCGACCCCAAGCCCTTCAAACCGGCTCGAACCACATCAAAACTGCATGAACCAGACCTCCAAAGTTGAAACAAGGGCTGAGCTAGCTAGAAAATAGGTGAACCAGATTGCAAAACTATTGAACCAGTTCAACTAGACCGCTTCTCCCTTCGTGTGCAGTAATTCTGGAAAGATGAAGAATAGTGTCATGAAGCTGTTGAAGAGCGTCAGGATGCTCCGTGGCAATAACAGCTCCCTGCTCCTCAATCCAGCTGGTTTCTTCTCTGATTTCTTCAAATTACAACCTAATTTCAACTTTAATGACTTTAGCAAATTTACAGACCCTTCTCCACACATTAAAACCCATAAACAAGCGGCCAATTACAATAATCACATCAAAACAAAGTTGAATTAGATGCCAAAACCAGAAAAATTTCAACTTTAGCAACCACAATATTCATCTCATGAAATTACACTCACCAAGCTCAAATTAAGTTCTTTAATCATGCTCCAATACCAATTGAAGGAGTTAGATGCGGAAGCAATTCAGATCTAAAGCACTCTATCAATTTTAAGGATTAAACATGCTTGTTCTCAAAATCGAAAAATAAAGTTTTGATACTTGTTGTTTCTCAAACTTGAAATGATTTCCTTGAAGATTTTGATCACAAAAAATTCATAGACCGCCACAAGAGACTTCCTCATTATTCTCTGGTGATAGCTCCCGAAAACAGCTATTTTTATGTCCTTAATTTTCTTTGCTTCTTATGTTTTATATAATTTATTGTCTATTTTTGTAGGAGTTCGTGTAAGTCATTTACCTCGGACTGTCACGTGTCATTCAGGGCTGTTTTGGAGCTATTGGAAGTGAAATCGAGCACTTAGAGCTCAAGGACGTAAAAAGGACAAAAATGCCTTTGGGAGTGTAGTTGCGCGCTACCAAGCATAGCACTACGCTCAAAGGCAGAATGTTGAAAATGGTTGCAGCGTCACGACGCTCCAAGGGAATGCAGTGACACTACAAAGTTTGAAGGAATGGCAAAGCGCAGCGCACAGCATCACAACGCTTTGTGTAGGCTCTCCAATTTCTACTTAGAGCGTCACGACGCTCCGCCCAATTCTATATAAAATCTCTTCATTTTTTAGGGTTTTTAGGAGGTGGGATTTCATGGAAATCGAGGAGTTTACCAAAATTTCTTCTTCTCCTTCATATTTCTAACCTCTTAGGTTAGGATTTACACTTTATTTTGGGTTGTAATCATGGATTGGAAGCTCCTTCCTTTTTAATCTTTGTCAATGAAGTTGATTAGGTGAGTAATCTTCTAGTTCTTTGGAACATATTCTCATGTAATTATTGAGATTTGTTTTAATGAATTCATATTAAGATTATGTCTCTTTGAATATGATTTTATTCCTTGATGTATGTTTTTGGTTGGATTGACGCACCTTACCTTGAATGTATGTCATAGCTATCGATTTTTGCTCTCACATTTCCTTGTGTTCATCCATGCCTAAAATCGATAAGTAGCAAGGGTTAATGTATGCATGCTAGGTGTATTAGCTGTCCATAGGCTTAGAATGTGTGCTTAACTTATATTTAAAGAAACTCGGTTAATTAGGATAACACTTTCCTGCTAATTAATCACACAATTGAATCCTAGGGCTTAATGCACTTGTTCTTTGTTTTAATTGATCGCTATTGAACCCAATTAGAATTCGAGGCTTGTAGTTTAATTGCGACTTTGCACTTTAATTAATGGTTAGGATGCTTGTTCGATTTATTCCATGTGATTAGGATGCCTATTGTATTGATAAATTAGGATGAATCAAGTAAGTAGTTGTGATTGCATAATCGATTACGAGTTCATTAAGATATTTCAATGATAGAAATTGCATAAGAACCCAATTTGCTCCCAAGACTAGAATTTCTACCCTTGATTACATTTTTTCGTCATTTTACTTTATTGCATTCAATTTCATGCCTATTTCTAATTCACACCCCCCCCCCACCCCATTTATCGCTTTATTAGGAAATTAGCTTAACGAATGAAAAACTATTGTCTCTGTGGTTCGACCTAGACTTGCCACTATTGCTACGCCATCGTAGTAATAGGTGTAGGATTCGGTATTACAACTTTCTTTTGATCAATTTTTTTTGGAAATTAAATGACACCGAACAGTAAGTCTTAACATCTAGCCTTAGAACGGATTGTGGGATCCAAATTGTGATGAACTTGGAGCAAATTTGAAGGCTATTAAGAGTTTTGGAGAGTTTGTGAGTTGGAGAGAATTTCAGCAAATTCCACCAACATTATCAACCCATTTTTAAATTAATCATTCTCTATTTAAAGAAGAATACATGCAAATCAAATTTGCCATGAAATTGACACCAATTTGGCAATTAACAAAGTGGATTAGAAGGTGTTAGTAGGTGGGTTAAGAGTGTTTCTAAAACACACACCTCCTACTTCATGCAAAATTGAAAATCTGTAAAATTCAAAATGAATTTCTAATTTAAATTTCTTTTAAAAATTAATTTTATTAATTAATTTTAAATAATATTAATTTAATATTAAATTTATAATTAATTTAATTAATTATATTAAATTAATATTAAATACTAAATTAATAAATTTTCCACTTTTCTTGACAATTTCCATTTCGATGAATCTCTATTCATGCGATTAATATTTAAATCATGTTTAAATATTTCCATCTCTCAATTTTCATTTAATTCATAATTAAAATGAACAAATCGTAAAACTTACTCCTTAAACGAATTTGAACGTTTTCAAATTCTTTCAACACACTATTCTAAGTTTTAGTCCATGAGCTAACATGGGGACCTAATTAACCTACGGATCATGAGCTTCAACGATCTAAAATTAACCGGCTAAACTTTTTAACCTAGTTAATTAACATTTGTTAACTACCGGGACATTCCACTATAGCCCAATAGTTGCACTCTCTACACTGTTGATATATTTTTGTCAACTTGATATAGCCATGATTAGTAAGTCAATCTTTCACAAGTTGTTTGTATTTACAACTGGGTCAAAACTATCATTTTACCCCTGCAATTACATATTGTTCTTTAAGTCTCACTGATCCTCTAATGAACAATTGGTTTGTGGTTCAACCATCAAATTAAGTCCCTCTCGGGCTAACAAGAGGGTAAGGCCCCTTGTCCAAGACCCGGAGTTAGTACTTAAGGGAACGACTTCTCCACTGACACTGAATTAGGTAGGAGTGAATTCCATCTCGTAAAGCTATGTGCCCAACTATCTACCTAGTCTTATACCTAAAATGGTAGGCTTATTGAGTCAGCAAACTCAGGCCACTCTCACCCATGCAGATTAAAGGATAAACCCAAATATGATGCCCCCACTCTCATGTCTCAACATGAACGATATAAGATCACATCATTTTTATCAAATACAAAGTACACCACATCAAGATACTTAGCCTTATCCCTATATTATAGACTGTTTTAGCTATTACCTAAACTTGATCCATTTTTTATGTCTACACATAAAGTCTAAGTATTCAAACTATAGCCAAGAGTTCTTAGTTTATTGGATTTAGGGTTATAATAAATGCAATTCACATATTCAATATCTTTACCAAATAAATCTTGATAACAACTTTATTGAGAAGTTCAAAGGTTACAAACTACGAGTTTTAGAACATAAAACCCAACAATCATATGTTGAATTTTGAAGTAGGCAATGAATGCTTGCACTAGACCCAAAATTTTTGCCTCCTTTTCACCTCTCTCATCTTCTCATGGAAACCCACTTTCACCTGCTACATTTCCCCCGAGTTCTTCATTTTTATTATTTGTATTTTTGTTCTTGTGTTATTTACGTAAAATGAAAAGAAGCACCCCTAAACAATAATTTTAAGGACTTTTATCACTTCTATAAGATGGGTTGACCCTTGATCTTCTGCTAAGAATGAAGTTTGTGTATGAGGTAAGTCCAAAATCTTTTTTGATTGACTGTGTAGTGTTCTGCATTTGATTATTGCTTTCGCTTTTGTTCTGATAATGCATTCCAACATCTCAATAAGGTTTATTTCCATCTTATTTGTTACATAAAACATTAATGTTTAGTTGATCTTTATATCTTATTGTGACTTTGAAAGTATTTTATTATGCTTGTATAGTAAACATGTATATATTTGGTCATTTTAGGTGGTTTTGAGGGTAAAAGTGACACTGAGACCCATTTTATGTTGTCAAGAGTCAAAGTGACACTTATTAGAACTTTTTTACGTGGTTTTCATAGTCAAAATGACACTTAACCACTTTTTTGGAATTTTTTTTGGGTGGTTTTGAGATTTAAAATTACACGTAGACACTTTTTCTTTTTGATAGTTTTGAGAGTCAAAGTTACACTTAGCCACTTTTTAGACTTTTTTTTGTTTTAGGATGGTTTTAAGATGCATGCTAATTGTTAAGATTTCTTGTTTACAACAGTTATGCGTTTTTATGTTTTTCTCAACATGGAAAGGTTACAATTCTAAAGATGTGGTACTAATTAGCAAGCGTCTGACTCCTTCTTGAGTTTTCCAAGATCGGCTAGGCCTAAAGTCAAGCCCGAGGAAGTAGGGGCCGCTATAGCTGCTTAGTTTGAAAATTAAGTTGGGCATGAATTATGAGTTTTTTTAATTATGAAAGATTTTTGTATGTCTTAATTTCACATCTTGCTCTTTATAGGACTTATTTATGAATGCTTTAAGATTGATGTGTTATGAAAAGAAAATGAAGTTTTTGTGCTTAGTTGGGATTGATATACTTGCTTAATATGTTAACTTGCAACCCATTGGTTAAAACTTATGGCTCCCTTGTTTGTAAGGTGCAAATTGCAAAACATTGAGCTCATTATTTATAATTCTATCTTTTAGTGCTCTTGTCTTTGTCTTCTTGAGTTCTCTTGTTAGGAGGTATCCTAACACTAAACTAATACTATGTTTATCTTTTTAACTTTTGTGTTGATTGTTGTGTGTAGGAGTATGTGCCTTGCCATGAAAGAATTTGCTTCAAAGTTGAGTTGGAAGAAGAGCAGCTTGGCTAGGAGTTTCAGTGGTAGATCTTTTATTGGATTATCCATATGTACTATGGGGATCATAACTTGTACAGCTTGGTCGACTATATTGAATATTTATGCTACATTTGTTGGGAATGTGAGTGAATTCATTTGCACAATCTTTTGTATTTTTGTATATTTTAACTTTGTATTTGTTTTGTTGTAATCCAAATTCTAACATCCATAAATGTGAAAATTGAGTTGTGTATACAAAAGCAATTGAGATTTCATTTGGTGAATGCATAGGTGAGAGGATTATTATTGGTTTGCACCTATGCAATTAACCAACTTTATTATTTATTTATTTATTCAATAAATAAATGATAACAACTATTGCAAATAAAAAAAAAAACAAATATTTAATGTCCGGCCAATTTTGGACCGCCATTAAAGGCAACTAACATTGAAGAAGGTGTTCAATGTGGTCGAAAATCGACATTAAAGTCTTCTATAATATCAGGAAAAAACCGACATTACAGGTTATCGACATTGAACACCTTTAATAACACATTCTTCAATGTTAGTCGCTTGATCGACATTGTATCCCTATAATGGCGGTTTTCGATTGACATTATAGCCCAATTTTATTATAGTGGGATTAAATATTGTGAGCTCAAATTTGTACATCTGCTCTTTTTAGAAAGCTTTATTGTGTGATTTAAAGTTTCAAGTATATTATAACGGTTGGATTCTAACCCATGAAAAGGATCAGGTTTGCTCTTGAACCGGAAAAAGGAGCAAGGTAAAGGTTCCGCTCTCATCCGTGGAAAGAGTCAACAGAGATTCTTAATCGAAATTCCAAGAGGCGCTTGGAAAAGTGGATGTAGGTCGAGTTTGACCAAACCACTATAAAAGTTACAATCTCTTGTTCTCTAACTCTTTTTTAATTAATTTTGCATTAAATTTTTAGTGGAATGCTATAGATTATTATTCTTGTTGGTTGAGATTGATTGAATCTTGTGTTTCATATATTTTTATCAATCTTGATATTTAGCATCAATTAGGGTTTTAATTAATTTAATTTTAAAAATAATTTAATTAGTTTAAATTGAGCATGTTTAGGAAAAAGTTTAATTAAACCCTATTCACCTCCCTCTAAGGTTGATACCGGTCTACTACAATTAACGAAAAATTAAGGAAAATCCCAAGAAAATTCGAGCAGTGTTAGAGATGAAGTCCCCATAGATAGTAAAGTAGCTGCAAAGCTTGAATGGAAAAATTGCAATCTTAAGCCACTTCATAAGCAAGGCGACAAGTAAGTGTCTCCCATTCTCTAAAGTTCTAAAGAAAAATGCTAACTTCAATTGCACGAAGGAGTGTGAGTAGGCATTCAGCCTACTGAAACAGTACCTCTAATATCAACCCACTTTTGTCCAAGCCCGTCCTAGGAGAAGATATTTTCTTATACCTAGCGGTGTCCAACATAGCAATGAGTTTGGTCCCAATCAAGGAGACCAAAAGTCATCTTGGGGCTGAAATGAGATATCCTCAAGTAAAGAAGTTAGCTCTAGCTCTAGTAACTTTTCCCTAAAGGTTATGCCTCTACTTCTTGGCACATAAAATAATTGCACTATCTCATTTTTCATTGAGGCAAATACTTCAGTAGCCCAAGGCTTCAAGATGACTGATGAAGTGGGCTATAGAGGTTAGCGAATACGACATACATTTTTGCCCATGTACATCTATCAAGGAACAAATTGTGGTGAACTTTGTGGCTGAGATGACCCCACTAAAGGAACCAAATTCCTTAGTAGAAGCACGTGAATGCGTGTACCTTTGAACTTCGTTTTGGAAATTTGTTAAAAAAAACAAAGAATTATAGAATGTAGGATAAACAAATCTCATAAGCATTTTTTTTTTTTTACAGAAATCAAATCAAGGAGAAGATGTTACATTTGAAGACAACTTCTTCAATCTTCTTCAATTCAATTAATTAATATTTGAATCTTATTCAAATATATTATCCTTGTTGGGATCTGTGCCCTAAAGCCTTGTAATTGATTAGTTACTTAATTTAATTATTAATTATCCACTATTAATTTATCCATTCACAAAAAAAATTCAAGGTTATTGCATGAGGTCTTGAACATGAATGTAGTTGACATACGAGTGGATCATATTCAAGAAATAACTTAAAGGTCTATAGTATATGGATAAGGTGGGGTGTCTTATCCTGGTGACGCTATGGGTATGACCCACTTTATAATAGTTACAAATGGTTTGATCTAAACCGTTCATGTAGAGACATGTGAGTGGGGTATCCTATACAAAGAGTTTGTATAAGACCGAACTGCGAAATATTTAATCTCTCTTTGTAAATTCGTTAATTGATGAGATTAATATTTCTTTAGATGATCATGTGTGACTCGATTTTAATCCTGAGTGACTTATGAACTCCTGTTTGTGAGGTCAGTCCTTTGATTTGTATGGGTGAGAGTGGTCTGAGTTGCCGACTTAATAAGCTCACTATTTTGGGAATTTGACTAAATGGGGAGTTGGGAACATAACTTCACAAGATTGAATTCACTCCTCTCCAGATCGGGTAAATAGATGAGTAGTTCCCTTAAATGCTGATTTCGGGTATTGAACAAAGGGTCCCGCTCTCTCACTGGTCCGAGAGGGACTTAGTTTATGGTTGGATCATAAAAAAATTGTTCATTAGAGAAATCAATAGTACTTAAGGATAAGAGGTACTTACAGGGGTAGAATGGACATTTGACCAAACTGTAATTATGAACAACTTGTAAAACATTGACTTGCTTATACTGATTATATACATGGACACAACTTGTCTTACAGTGCATAAGAGTTCAACTACAAGTCTATAGTGGTTTGTCCTATAGTTAATGAATGAAGGATAATTTAATTAAAGAGTATAATTAATTAATCTTGGATCATTAGAGCTTATAATCTATGTTGAAAAAAAATTTGAAATGTTCAAATTAAAAATATTAATTGTATTGGATACAGTTAATTACATGATTTATTATAAAATTTATTTGAATAAGATTCAAATCATAACTTTATAATATGGAAAATTAATTTATTTGAATATGATTTAATTAATTATTTATTTATTTGGATGAAATCCAATAAATAAATAGATGGACAATTAATTAGTTAATTTGAATTGGATTCAAATAATTAATTATTTAATTTGGATGAGATCCAAATTAAAGATTCTGTAGAAAATAAATATTTAAATGAGATTTAAATATTTTAAACCATTTAATATGAGACATTATTTAGATAGATATTTATATTAGATATTATTAAAAATTTAATTTAAAATCTCTACAGACGGGTTATCCTAATAAGATTAGGAGTAAGCCATAAAGTTCTATAAATAAGGCCCTTGGGAGCCCTCATAGATCACACACTCTCTACAAGAATAATATCAATGATTATTCTAAAGCTCTCCCTCTAAAATTCTCCCAATTTTCTTAGAAAAGTTCTAAGAAAAACTTTCTTCTCATTCCCTCTATTCTTTTAAGAAGCGGTTCCCACAAATCGGATCCTTGCCAAAGTCATAACAAGGAAGATCTCTTGGAAAAAGAAGAAAAGAAGAACTTTTGGAAAAAGAAGACTACAAGGAGAAGGTTCTCGGTTCAAGAGAAGATTTTGCTAAAATTATAGATCAACCAAGGTATATTGCTTAACCTTTTTTAATTATTTATATTTTTAATTCTTTCAAGAAATCAAATAACGCGATCACACGCTTACACCGAGATTCAATTCCCTTCAATCCTCTCATGATATAAAGTTTAATTTTGAATCTAATTTATATAATGTATCCACATACATTATGTTAATTGTATCATATACAATTAACATTTAATTCCCTTATTATATAAATCTTATTCATATTGATTTAACATTTGAATTTCATTCAAATACTAATACTCTCCTATTATAACGTTTAATTTTTTAATCTAATTCAAAATTAATTTTATATTATAATGTATCTAATTACATTATTATTAATTATATCATATACAATTAACTTAAACCCATTATAGTTTGAACAATTCAAATTCTTCCAAAACTAAATATTTCTTGTTTTACCCTTAGTGAGCCAACAAGGGAACCTAATGGACCTACATATTAGAAGCTCCAATTATACGAGATTAATTAATTAAATTAATCAACATTCATTAATTGTAGATCACTCCGCTAAAGACCCACAACTACATTTTTCGTACTGTAGATATTTTTCTGTATCTTTGCATATAACCAATCAACAGTGAATCGACACGACTCTTCACAAATTTCTTGTAATTATAGCTTGATCAAATTACCATTTTACCCCTGTAATTACATCTAACTTCTTGAGTCCTACTGATCCTCTATTGAACAACCTGTTTATGGTCCTACCATAAACAAAATCCTCTCGAGCCAGTGAGAGGGAGGGGCCCCATTGTTCAATGTCCGGAGTTAGAACTTAAGGGAATAGTTCATCTACTTACCTTAAAATTGAGAATGAGTGGATTTCATCTTGTGTAGCTATGTTCCCAGCTCCCTACTTGGACAAATCTCCAAAATGTTAGGCATATTCAGTCGGTGAATATGGCTATTCTCATCCATACATATCAAAGAACTGCCTTACAACATAGGTGATCCATTGAAAATCAATTGAAAATGAGGCGTTAATTTGGTCTTATGTCGCATTGAGATTATGTAAGATTTGTTCAATGAAATGCAACTTTTCCTATTAAAACCCAATTATAAGGTTATGACAAGTTTCCTAGAGAGTCCAAAGTTGAACTCAGGGATTTGAAACAATTCAGTGTTAAGAAAGTTCGTTGATTTGATGTTATGTGCTATATAAAAGTAACTTTGATGCTAGAATAACTCATATTCCTATAGACATTAGCCACCGTTGTTTGGTCAAGGATTGGTTAACTCTTAACTCATCTCTGTAAGTGTAACCCTCCCACTTTCAGATCCTATAGGTACCCACCAACAAGCTACCATTAGGAAAGACAATTGCCTGGTAAGTAACCTAAGTGAACCTATCCTTTTCAAGAGTTTGCAGTGTTTCGAAACCTATGATTAGGCCTTCTGAAGGGATGATCGCTCTAGGATGACACACAGGCAGATCATAAGGATCTTAGGGTGCGACCTAGGGTTGGAGAACGAAGGATACGTTGACATGCGTCTTGCTCCTACTAACTATAGACATTTTCCCATTCACCTTGTTATTGAACCATACAGACACTTTTCGAAGAGAGGTTGCTCCCAGGGCGACATGAAGCCGACTATGGATCTCACGGTGTGAATAATCAGGGACGTAGGAGCAAAACTTGATATAAACATCTCATTTTGTAATTTTCCTCCCACTAAAATGTCCTACCTTATCTTAGGGTTATTTAATTTAGATAAATTCGGGTAAGTCAATCAATCTAAGTCTACGCCTATTATAACTCTTATAAAATGTCTTTACACTAATGTTCTAGGTGAATTAGATCATTTAATTAACCTAGTGACAATGCATACTAATAGGCCTTAGGTTAATTCAACTCAGGTTCCAATTCAGTTCCCAATTAGGAGGTGTTTCGTAAACCGTCAACTTAAATACCCTCAATCTTGATAGAACTGAAGTGGTAGAGTTTCCTTATAACCTAAAATCCTATTTTTCCTACTTAGTCATATTTTAAAACTATTTTAAAACAAAGTTAGACAAAATTCTAATATTATTAGAGTTAATGTGATCTTAGGTCTAAATTAATCTTAAACAATTTAAAACCAATTTCCTAAGATCTTATGTTTGCATACAATTCTTAATTATAGGTTGACAGTTACTAACCATAAATTTTATAACTATTATGAATTTTAATAATTAGTCCTATAACATGCTTTCTATGATTTAATTAATTAACAATCAAATTCTAATTAATTAACCAACCATATTACATGCATTTCATGACATAATATAACAATTATATTAATCTATGGATGTATCATGCTCAATGCAAATTGATTTTCATTTAAAGTATAACACTTATATTAAATAAATCAATCATACATTAACAAAACATTAATAAATATACTTATTTATATTTATTTAATTAATGTCATACATCATACTTTTCCAATTTCATATATTTAATATATCAACATATATCAAATAACTCATGAAATTATTATCATGCATTAAAACCATATAAATATAACATTTATAATATACTAAGATGCATGAACATGCTTAACCTATGGTGAAACTTTAATCTAAATGGCATACTTTATGCAACATTTAATTTAATTTAAAACATACATAATATGTGTAATTAAATTAAATAAAGCAAAATTGACCAACATTTAATTTAATTTACAATAATTTGAATTTCCAAGACATATCTTGGTCCTTCAATTTCTCTTTAGCCATCAAAATTTAGGGTTTGAAACACCTAAATTTAGTCCTTTAATATTTAAGCTGCACATGCTTCGATGAAATCTGCCAGATGCTTTGATGACGCACAATAGATGATGCACAACAAAATTTCTAGATTTGAAAAAATTCCAGATTTTTCAGATTTCAATTTTTCGGGAAAACTAACGTTTTTTCAAGAATTTACAACACTTTTACATCAAAAAGATTACAAAAAAACCCTAACCCTTGAGGGTTTTACAATTAATCTAATCAAAACTTTAAAATCTAATGCCCAAATATGCCTAAACAATCAATTTTACAAACCTTCACATATCTCATATATGAACAATTAAAACACCCACCATAAAGAATTTTTAATTCAAATCAAGAATCAAAGATTGGCTCTGATACCAGTTGTAGGGAATTGAATCCCACGGAAGCGTGTGATCGCGTTCTTTGATTTATTGAAAGAATTAAAAATACAAATTAAAAAATTAAAGAAAAAGTTAAGCATCTCCTTGTAGTTTTCTTTTTCCAAGAGATCTTCCTCGCTATGACTCTAGCAAGGATCCGGTTTGTGGGAACCGCTTCTTTGAAAGAATGGAAAGAAGAATTTACTTAGAATTTTCTAAGAAAATTGGGAGAATTAGTAGAGGAAGATTGTGAGAGTAATCGTAGAGATTGTTCTCTTAAAGAGTGTGTTTTATGAAGGCTCCCAAGGGCCCTATTTATAGAACTATATGGGTTACTTCTAATCCTATTAGGATAAACTCTCTATAGAGACACTACAACAAAATATACATTGAATGACTCATGAATAGTGCCAAAAATAGAGGAGAAAGTGAAAAAAGAGTCATTAAATCCAAAATCACGCGTTTTTGGCGGGAAAAACGAAAGTTTTCAGATTTGGCCGAATACATGACTGTTTTTATGTGTCATTGATTTATGACTGAAAAAAACAGTCATCGAATGTGGGTAGCGGTAACAACCACGAATTTGAGCAGGAAAGGACGCAAATTTTTGGATTTTTCCTACTATTTTGACAAATTTTGTGTCACCAAATTATGACTAAAATTAAAAGTCATAAAATTGTGACAATTTTTTCAAGTCATTAAAATTTTCAACTTTTATGACTATTTTCTTATGTCATCAATATATAACTCGTATTAATAATCATTAAAGAGCATGAACCAGGAATGATAATTAGTTATTTACTTAAGAAAAACATGTTTTTCAAAAAACTTATTGAGAATGACTCGCATCACCTTTGTCCCACGTTAGAAAATTTGGGAATTGTGAGATAGTGTATATATATATATATATGAGCACAGACTTGAATAAACGTAGAGATTGGGAGTAAAATGGAGATATTGGCTTGATGCGGCTCGAGCAATTGTGAGTGCAAAAAAAAATATATAGTTTCATTTTTTTTCAATTTAATTTATTTAACTTAGATTTTTTATTTCTTCGAACAATTAGTTATATAAAATACCTTCTCTAAATTTTTAAATCACTTTTTAAAAAAATATATATATAATTTATTATTTCTTTTAGGGTTTTATTCTTTTTGATTTTTCAACTGCGCCGCCCACCTCTCCCTCACTCTCGGTCTCCCTCTCCTCTCGCTCGACTGCCCCCTCACTCTCAATCTCAGACCTCCCTCGACTACCTCCCTCACTCTCAGTCTCAGACCTCGTCGACACCCTCCCTCTCCTCTCGCTCACCTTTTGCCTCTCGGTCTCCCTCTCCTCTCGCACTTCGATCCGACGACAGTTAAATTAGAAAGACAGAACTCCGACTTTCCCTCTCCTCACGGTCTCCCTCTCCTCTCGTGAGTCCATCCTCTGTTCTTCATTAAATTTCAAACTCTAAACCTCAATTACTTGTTTTTTTTTTTTCGTTTCTTTGTTGATTGGTTTGTTGTTTGTGTTCTTAATTCAGGGCTTCACTAACTCAATATTGTTTTCTTTTGGGAATTCAACATACATCTGCTACTTTCGCTTGTGCATTTGTTAATATTGTACCTATGGTTACTTTCCTACTTGTTCTTCCATTTAGGTAAGTTTGGTCTTTTCATTCTCACTTCAATGTCACTTCTCTAGTTTTCAGGGGAGGGAGTGTTCTTTAGTATATAAAAAGAACAAATTGTTGAAATGAATAGATAGCGAGAAAGTATGAAGATTGGCATCTTAAAAAGTCGCCAAGTAGTCATTATTTTTGTATATATACCCTGCATTTTAATAAAACCAACAAAAATTTGAAAAAGAGAGAGTAAAAGAGTGGGTTTGTTGATATGATAGTGAATTGATTTTGATTTTGTAATTAGTGGAATAGTATATATGTCACACTTTGTATGCACTCTGATGACGAGCTAAGATTGGAACTGTCACTTACACACTTTTTGTCTTTATTTTGAGCTGAGAAGCCACGCTTAGGCGTCCTTTTAGAAATTTTGAGATGCGAACTGTCCATGTACCCAATTCTCATTTCTTTTTACTTGGTGGTGCATATCGAAAGCATGCTACATAGGTGACTTAACTTGTGAAATTTCTGGAATAGTATGTATGTCACTTTGTATGCACTCTGTATGACGAGCTGAGGTTGGAACTGTTACTTACGCACTTTTTGTCTTTGTTTTGAGCTGAAAAGCCACGCTTAGGCGTCCTTTTAGAAATTTTGAGATGCGAACTATCCATGTACCCAATTCTCATTTCTTTTTACTTGGTTGTGCATATCGAAAGCATGCTACTAAGTGACTTAACTTGTGTAATTTCTGGAATAGTACGTATGTCACATTGTATGCACTCTATATGACAAGCTGAGATTGGAACTGTCACTTACGCACTTTTTGTCTTTGTTTTGAGCTGAGAAGCCACGCTTAGGCGTCCTTTTAGAAACTTTGACGTGGAAACTGTTCATGTACCCAATTCTCATTTTTTTTTACTTCGTTGTGCATATCGAAAGCATGCTACATAGGTAACTTATCTTGTTGAATTAGATTGTCATTTATACCTTTCTATGATAGAAATGATCATGACGAAACTACGAATTAACCACCTTAGATAAACTACTATAGATGAACTTGATAAAAGTTATTGTCTAATATTATGATCTTATCATTAGGTTTCTTTTTTTGGGGAGAGGAAATTAACAAGTTCTTAATTCCCTAATATTATGTGATGGACAAACCATGGATGGTCAAAAGTAGATTATCTAGAGAATACGAAGTGGGAGTTGAAACTTTCATTGAATTTGGTTTGCGTCATGGCAATGGTTCCAATTCCATTCGATGCCCATGTTTAAAATGTGGAAATCGTATATCTAAGGGTGTTTCGATAGTTAGGGATCATCTATATGTCAATGAAATTGATCAAAGTTATAAGTTATGGTTTTGGCATGGGGAAGATTTAGTCACACACAATGTTAACAACAATTCAGATCCTGTGTTAAATGAAAACTATGAGAATCAGTACGATTTGTTTAACGTAATTGATATGGTTCAAACTGCTCATGATCAACTTCCTGGTGCACCAAATATCTTTGACACTATGTTTGACTATGTTAAAAAGCCATTATACCCGGGATGTAAAAGATTTACGAAGTTGTCAGCACTTGTGAGATTGTATAACCTAAAGGTTAGATTTGGATGGAGTAATTCAAGCTTTTCTGAATTACTATCTATAATAAGTGAATTCTTACCTGAGAAGAATGAGATGCCAATTTCTATGTATGAAGCTAAAAAAACATTAGGTGCCCTAGGTTTAAGTTACCAAAAAATAGATGCATGTCCAAATGATTGTCGCTTATATAGAAATGAGTATGCAAAAAGCACCCAATATCCTACCTGTAATCTATCGAGATGGAAGGTTCTTAAGAACTCAACAGAAGAGAAAAAGGGAGTGCCTGCTAAACAGTTGTGGTACTTTCCAATAGTTCCAAGGTTCATAAAGATGTTCAAGAGCGCTGAACATGCAAAAATTTGTGTTGGCATGCTACAGATAGAAAGGTAGACGGTATTATGCGCCACCCAGCTGATTCTCCATCCTGGAGGTTAATAGATCACCTATGGCCAGCTTTTGGTTTAGAACCAAGAAATCTTCATTTGGGTTTATCCACTGACGGAGTCAACCCATATGGAGATCAAGTACCAATTACAATTGTTGGCCAGTCATTATTACAGTGTACAACCTCCCACCATGGTTGTGTATGAGGAGGAAGTTTTTAATGTTGTCAATGTTGATATCAGGGCCAAAACAACCAGGATATGATATTAATGTGTATCTAGCTTCGTTGATTGAGGATTTAAAGCTTTTGTGGGAAGTTGGAGTTGAGTGTTTTGATGCATACAGAGAAGAGTCTTTCACTTTGCGAGCAGTCTTACTGTGGACTATTAATGATTTTCCTGCGTATGGAAATTTATGTGGTTGTATTGTGAAAGGGTATAAGGCTTGTCCAGTATGTGGAGAGGATACCAATTCAACCAGGCTACATCATGGGAAAAAAATGTATACATGGGCCATAGAAAATTTTTGCCAAGACATCACCCGTATAGAAGACAAAAAAAGGCCTTCGATGGTAAGCAAAAGAATGGAAGTCCTCCACATCCAATGTTAGGTGCGGAAATTTACAATAAATTGAAGGACATAAGTTTTCCTAGTGGAAAGAAGTGTGGCAAGAAATTGAATGACAAAACTTCAGATAACTATTGGAAAAGAAGACCTACATTTTTTGAACTGCCTTATTGGAAAGAGTTGCATGTTAAACATTGTCTTGATGTAATGCACATCGAAAAGAATGTGTGCATGAATATCATAGGTACCTTACTCGAGGTTCCAGGAAAAAATAAAGATGGAATGAGTACTAGACTTGACTTAGTTGAAATGAACCTTCGACCTGAGTTAGCTCATGTACGTAGGGGGAGTAAAATGTACATTCCTGCAGCATGTTATTCATTATCGAAAGAAGAAAAGTATCGTTGTTGTAAGACTTTATCTGAAATAAAGGTTCCTAAAGGTTATTCCTCTAATATTAGAAGTCTGGTCTCGTTAGAAAATTTAAAACTTAATGGCTTAAAATCACATGACTGTCATGTTCTAATGCAACAATTCCTTCAAATTGCATTACGTTCAGTGCTACCTAAGAATGTGAGGTATGCTATTACTAGATTATGTTTCTTCTTCAATGCAATATGCTCCAAGAGTGTGCGGGTACCAGAGTTAAATAAGTTGCAAGATGATGTAGTTGTTAAATTATGTCTACTTGAGAAGTATTTCCCACCTTCTTTCTTAACAATAATGTTGCATCTCACTGTTCACCTTGTAAGAGAAGTGAAACTTTGTGGGCCCATCTACCTACGATGGATGTATCCATTTGAACGGTATATGAAGGTGTTGAAAAGTTATGTAAGAAATAGAAGTCGACCTGAAGGTTGCATTGCGGAAGCACACATATGTGTGGAGTCTGTTGAATTTTGTTATGAATTCCTATATGGGTTAGATTCAGTTGGGATTGGTTCATTCAAGATATGAGAAGAAACACGCATTGATAGACCTTTATCAGTTGAATGTCATGTTAGACCCAATGTGCAGGAATTAAAGCAAGCACATCTCTACGTACTTGAGAATACAGAAGAAGAACAACCGTATAGAATGTAAGTATATTACAATTCTCAAATTATCTACTTGTTGAATGTATTATCACCTAAAATCTAGTACATTTTGTAGACAACATCTGGAGCATTTGAAGGTCCAAAATCTAAGGAAAGCAAATAATGAAAAATGGTTACAATTTGAACACAATCGATCGTTTGCTAGTTGGATACGCGATAAGGTATTGAATTTTCATTCCCCATTTTTTGCTATATCCATTTAATATAGTCACACAATGAATGAAATGTCTACCTGTAATAATAGGTGATGCAGGAAATAAATGATAGAGAACCGATTTCTTCAACTGTGCGTTGGTTGGCACATGGCCCCAACCCAGGATTGATGACATTTTAGGGTTATAGGATTAATTGGTGTAGTTATAGCACAAAATCTCGCGACAATGGTCGCACTGTCCAAAATAGTGGGGTTACATTAGTTGCCACAACAATGCAAGTGTCCAGTGCAAAAGATAAGAATCTGATTGTTTCAGACATGTCTTTTTATGGGGTTATTCAAAAGATATGGGATATTAACTACAATACATTTAAAATTCCATTATTTAAGTGTGACTGGGTTGAAAATCAAAATGGGATGCGAATTGCCGATCTTTGGATTTACCTTGGTGAAACTCAATCGTATAGGACATACTTTGGATCCATTCATCTTAGCCACTCAAGCAAGGCAAGTTTTTTATATAGAGGATCCTAATGACGCACAATGGTCAATTGTTATCACACCACCTCAAAAAGATTTTGTCGATACATGTTATGATGACGAGCTTGGAGATACTTCTTTGGACTGTCCTTTAATTTCAAAATGGACATCACCAACTGATATAGGCGAAACTAAGATTCCATATGTAAGAGATGATTGTGAAGGCACATGGGTTGACACTTGAAAGTTTATAAAATATGTACATCTAAATAACACGATTGTTTTCAGTTCTTAATTGTTTTCCTTTAGTGTTGATAGATTTTCTTGTTTATCTCGTAGGTTAATGTTAATGAAAGAGGGGATCGCTCCAACGAATATGCTTTTTTAATTTTCAGTGGGAAATGTGTCACTTATTATTACTGGACCTTTTATTTAATGTTATTGTAATCAAATTTTTACCTTTGCCTTTGCAGTCATATTATTAACTATTATTTAACATACTGTTGTAATCATATTATTAACCATTATTTAATATACTGTTGTAATCATATTATTAACTGTTATTTAATGTACTGTCATAATCATATTATTAATTATTATTTACTGTACCATTGTAATCATATTATTAACTGTCAATTTTCTTTACATTTACAAAAATACTAGTGAACAGATGGACGATACAATTGATGATACATAGGACGAGCAGTTGGATCATTTGATGGATGATACATTTAACAATGCACAGGGCAATGACTTAGACGATATAGTTGACGATGAACACGATAGTGATGCAGATCCTCCAGTTATAAATGGCGAAATTAAGAGAACGAAAACTAGAGGACCTACTAGAATGCATGAGATGACTCGTGCCTGCAGTGAAGGCCATAGGAGAGTGGTGCAATACAATGAGAATGGTCAGCCATTTGGGTGCAATGCAATAAAAATGAAAAGTTTCATAGGAACGTTCGTTCGATCCCATGTTCCAATTACATACAATAGTTGGAAAGCAGTGTCATTCGAGATAAAAGAAAAGACTTGGAACCTCATTCAGGTATACATAAAGGCCACAAAAGATTTTTTTTGCTTTCATTAACATATAACATTTGGTGTGGATTCGTAGGGTGGATTTATTGTTGACCATAGATCGAAGAAGAATCTCATGCAAATTGCGGGCATCTGTTTCCTTCAATTCAAATATGTTTTGACTACAAAGTATATAAGGTCATTTAAGGTTGATCTGGAGAAATTAAAATGTCCCCCGATTGAGTATTCCCATATTGAACAAGAACATTGGGATGAAGTTTGTCAGTTTTCGGCTTAAGGAAGAGTTCCAAGTAAGTATTGTTGTTTGAAACATTCAAACTTTGTATTCACTTACATTGAAGATGCAAATTATCAATATGACATTTTATTATGTAATTTTATTAAGGTGGTCAATAGTAAGAACCGAGAGAAGAGGAAAAAACATATGTATAATCATCGAATGTCACGAAAGGGGTATGCTAATCTTTCGGAAGAGTTGGTAAGATACTAATTCACTAGTATTTATTTTTTTATACGGCCTATATATTACATTTGAATCCAAATTCATGTGTGATGGTTTGTTATTGGTGCAGACAAGTGAAAAAGGAAGACAAAGTTACATTTGATGCGGATGAGAAGGTGAAGATGACTGCACGTATAAAAGAGTTGGAAGAAAAACTTATAAAACAAGAAAAGATAACCAAATGTTCAAACAAGGATGGTTCTTCAGAAGATATTAAAGAACGAGATGGTGAACCTATTTCCAGCAATGAAAAGGTCAAATGTGGCATCTATTCATCTTATTTAGTGTGTTAGTGTAGATGTTAAATATTTAATGTGATTTCATTTTTTTACAGGTGAAGAAAGGATTATTGGACCAAAATAAGACTTCACAAAGAGGAAAAAAGGATGGTTCTCCAAGTGATATTGAAGAAAGGGGTGAAGCAGAAAAGAATAATAAGCAGGTTAATGTGTTTCAATTCATCTGGCCAAAATAAGACTTCACAAAGAGGAAAAAAGGATGGTTCTCCAAGTGATATTGAAGAAAGGGGTGAAGCAAAAAAGAAGAATGAGCAGGTTAATGTGTTTCAATTCATCTTCTAAGTAGTTTTTCATAATCTTCACAATAACAATTCATCCGATAATAAAAATTTTTAATCTAAGCAAAGGCAAAATTGTTGAAACACACTCTAGGAGTTCTCAATATTTTGAAGTGAGAGATGAAAAAGAAAATGTTTTATGTCCATCTTATAGCTCTTTACTTGGTTCTAATATGCATTGACAATAATATATATAATGTAAGTTTATTTATTCCCTACAGGTGGATGAACGTAAACAACATAACTCAAGCTAATCTGTCACCCAAAAGCCTATTAAGGTAAGTTTTTCACTTTAATTTAGTATATATTCTGCATAATATCGTTAGTAAACATTAACAGTTACATTTCAACTTACCCATGGTAGGATGGAACTTCTTGTTTGTTGGCAATCGGATCTAAAAATAACATTGTCGGAGCGGGGACTATATTTGACTATGATGATAATGGTGATAAAGTGAAGGTTTCACTTGACGTAGTTGTGCATGGCGATTGTTCTGTTCCAATACCAACAAAAGGAGAAGAAAATATGTTATCTCAAGAAGTAGGCTCACACTTGCTATGGCCACAGGATCTTGTAATAATTGACAATGAAAAGGTAACATTTTCCATCCTTGTTGGTTTTTATTCTATATAAGTAATTTATTCTAATGTTACATGTTCAAAATGAATTTCTTAATTAAATTGAATTGAGTTTCTTAGCTTGTTGCACAAAAATAGATTAACATTTTCGTACAAGGATGCGTCGAGAATTACTCTAAAAATGTGATCATGATTAAGCAAGTTTTCCTATAAAGACCCAAGTATAAGTATTTATAGGTTTCCTGGTGAGTCTGGGGTCGAACGCAAGGATTTGTGATAACTAGGCGTTGAGATTATTTGCCTGACTATGCGGTGATTTGTACATGTAATATGTGCATTTGTTGGTTGTATGTGTCAAACTATACATAAACAATGAAGAGTTTCCTACTACTAATAATGAGGTGGATGCGGCAATGGTTAGTCATATGTCATTTAGTGTTAGATAGCATGCGTTGAGAATGAAATGAACCATGCAATGGGAGTAGAGTTAACGCAAGAGCTAATTGTTACCTGAACCTTTTAAGTACAATCACATACCTACAAACTGCGTTTGTGAATCCATCTCTCGATGTTTCGATGCCACATTAATCTTATCTCTAAGACGCATGGTAAGTTTGCATTGGCAAAAGATGAACTACATCTCTGCAACTCATCTAGTCTTAATAAATGCTAAAGATTAACTATCCACTCTCTCAAGCTCGATAGTCATACTGACTACTTGTGTTTGTCAGACAAAGTTATGCAAGCTAAAGATATGCATTAATCAAGATGTAATATACTCAGGATTGCTCAAGAAAAACTAACTTTTAACATTAAACTCATTTAGCATTCAAACATGGTGTAAGGTGTTTAATACGGACATAGATGGAAGATAATAGTCAATCAAACTTATATTAAGAAAATAAGTCATTCTCTCGAATGTCATTAACAAAATATAAGCAAGAAGGAGAGAAATGGGAATAAAACAGAAATGAAGGGCGTCAAGCCGCCACTGGCAACGTCTTGCTTCATGGAGGCTTGAGATGGTTGCTATCTGATACATAGATTCCATAGGGTGAAGGTTCTCACTCACTGGGAGACGACTCTGAAGGTGCTCAGAATCCCTTTCAGAAGAGCTCGAAATGGAGGCTGGTTGTGGTGAGGGAGAAATAGTGCAGAGCTTTCGCCTTTTGAACTGGTCTCTCTTTCTCTCCTCCCCTTTCTCGAAGAAGCTTTCGGGCTATTTATAGGCGTCAAAAGGTTGATATCATGATGACCTAACACCTTTGCATTAAATTTCAGCCACGCTGCATAGACTTTTCAGATTTGTCAGCCTATTTGTTATGCCATGATCTGATAGGTTGTTGCTCTTTTTCATAATGACATGACAGCTTTTTGTGCATGCGTCTGTTTCTTCATCGACGCATGGTCTCAACGCATAGGCTCGACGCATGGTTTTCCACTTGTTCTCGCAGCAGCTTCGTCTCTTCGTACTTGGTTGTTTGCACTTCTTTTCTTCTTAACCCTGCGTTAGGAACAGAAAAGCTCATCGTTTTTCAGGCATTTTCTTTTGTAAGTAGTGCCAACGCATGGTGATACATTTTTCATCATTTAACTACCAAAATCATGCGTTTATCTCCAAAGTTACTCTAATTAAATCAAATAATGACTATAATAACTTGTATTTCTACAAGTTATCACACCCCTAAATTTGAGTTAATGTTTGTCCTCGAACATTTATTTGAAGATTTATTAAATTCTACAGCCCTTCTAAGTAAAAGCGCACCCTCTCAACATGCCTTTCAATCCTTGACTATATCAACAATCAGATAACCATACCAAGTTCTTTTTCAATCGACACTTTGGAAGTCCTTCTAATTTTTAGATGCGGCAAGCTTATTCCTAAAAAATACCCTTACTCATTTCCAGCCAATCTGATGTCCTCATTTTAGCAATGTGCCTTGGATTTCATTCATTCATAAAGTTTCAAAAAAAAAATTATTTTTATTTTATTTTATTTATTTTATTTATTATTATTTTTTTAATAGATGAACTCGCGTTGATCCAGGCTATCTACCTTCGTTTTGACATACCAACGATGAGGTGCATGGAGGCAGCCAACATCGAGCAAATACCCTTTCACAACTCGACACTTATCGCTTTCCTTTTTGGTTGCATCGACAGTGGCACCGTTTATTTACTTTACGCTAATCTTGGACTCTCACCTTTGATTATGGGGTGTTAAAGAGTCATTCTCAACTCAACTCTTAACAGGCTAATTTTATGGGTTGTCAGCGGAGTTGTTTGTCCAAAGAAATGTATTAATATATATATATACATATACATACATACATATATATATATACATATACATACATACATATATATATATATATATATATGTATATATATTTTTTAATATTTTGAACACATGGCTCAAATCTTTCGTACCCCCAAATTTAAGGGCAGCAAGGTCCTCATTGATGAAATCGAGTTAAGAGATTGCCTTAGAAAAGTTTTGTAAAAGAGGTTTGAGGCAAAGCTTGCAACGCATACTAACTCTTAGAAGTAATTTACCAAGTGTAATATCCTAAAGCTTGTGAGTCAATCCTCTTATTTCAATAAGTCTACAGGTGAAGAGCATAAATTTCATCATGGAGGTTGAACCCATAAACAAAAACAAGGCGGAGAGAATAATAAAGCAAGAAATAGTTGAAAGTACAAACTCAAAAGAACAAGAAGATTCATGAAGATATGGCATTAATGCAAATGTACTATGTGTTATACTAATTACAAAAAAAATTCAAAGGAATACACGTAAGAAAAGAAGGGAAAAATAAACCAAAAGAACACCCCCAAATTTAAGTTCTCCCCGGGGCGTTGTCATTGTTGTCCATAGGGGGAGGATTTGGATCGTTGAACTGAAGGGGTTGCTGAAGGGAATGAGGAATGACTGGCGCTGGGATGCGTTGGACAAACACTTCGTAGATATAGTTCATCAAAGTGCTGAATTGTTCATCTTGTCGCTGAGCTTGGCGTTGAACAAAACTCCGAAGCTCCAATTGTTGCTGCACCATCTGAGTCACTTGCTGACCCAATTGTGAAACTTGTTGAGCCAACTCTTCTTGCCGCTGGAGACTTTCCATCTCCTTGCGCCAAATTTCATCCAGGTCTCCCATGATAGGGTGAAGGATCCCATCATCCAAGTACCGCAGCAAATCATCCAAATTTAAATCAACAAACGGCAGTGGAGCAGAGGCGTGCCGCAAGTGATATGGTTCCTCTTGATGATGCGTGCTGGTAGTTGCTTCTGCCTGCGGTTGAGATATTGGGCGAGCTGAAGGTTCGGTAGTTGGTGGAGTTGGAAGATTGGAAAATTTAGGTTCATGGCGAGGCAGTGAGAATTGAAAGGGCGCTAACTCCTCAGGATCTAGAGTCAGGTCGGCTTAAAGTGTGGTGGTGGTGGTGGAGTTTCCTCTCGAAAGGTGGATGATTGAGGCGGGGAGAGGGTTAACTCCAGATGGGGTGAAGAAGGCGGCGACACTTCCTTCGTCTCTTCGTTTAAGCCTGCGATAGGAAGCTGAAAAGGCGTTGGAAGGCCGCGTTGGGTGGTAGGGAGGTGGAGTGGCTCTTTTTGGATTTTAGGGGAAGGAGAAGGGGAAGTTGGTAGTAAAGAGGGCTCCTCAGTGATTGGGTCGATGGGAGGAGTATAAATGGTCAAAGCTTGGGTATAGGCGTCGAGCTGAACATTTTCTTCAGCTTCACTAGGTTGTGAGCTCGACGCCTAAATCTCAAAATTCTTCTTGACCGGTTTCCTCTTCTTGGGTTGAGGTTGAGGGGATGATGGTTCTTGTGACACTGGCGGCCTCTTCTTTGGGTTGGCCGCATTAAGAAGATGCGGTGAGTCCTTCAATATCCGTCTCAGACTTTGCGCTGAAAGGACTCCATTCACTGTCTTGACTGGTGCATCCTCCATGAATTGTGCATTGGCGCACAGTCTTATCACAAGAAAGGGGAAGAATAGCTGACCCCTTGGCTTGAAAAATAGCCCCCAAATCTATGGGGCAATGATGCGTCCCACGTCCAGCTGAATTCCCCGCATGATGCAATAAATGACCATGGCACGGTCCCTTGAAATTGAGGCGTCATGCGTTGTGGGGAGCAGTGAACGCTTGATGAAATAAAGCCACAGGTTGGCCTCGGCAATCAAACAGTTAGACGCCAATGACTAAATGCCCTTTGGGGAAGTGTTCCACTCTGACCCCGGTTTGGCGATGATTGTGAGGGCGTCATTCATTTCGGCGTCTGTAGGCGTCGACATTATTCTATTACCTTCCGCCGCAGCGATGTTGGGAAGCTCAAACAACGCGTTGATCTCTTGAGGCTCGAAGGAAATCACCTCATCTTCAACTTTGACTAAGTGTGCCCTGTGGTGAATTGTTCCTTCGTAAAATGCTTCTACGGCGGTGGGTTGGATGACTTGGCCACTTTCACAAAATTGCCTCCAACCCAATGCGTCGACTCCTTGTATGATGAAGGCGGGTAGCTCAATTGGCTCTGGGAAAAATCCCACTTTAGTGTTGAGCCCACTGAATTGTTTCTTTCGGCTCTTCGCCGCCTCCTTTGTTGGTTCCTCAACTAACTTTTAACATCAAACTCATTTAGCATTCAAACATGGTGTAAGGTGTTTAATACGGAAATAAATGGAAGATAATATTCAATCAAACTTATATTAAGAAAATAAGTCATTCTCTCGAATGTCATTAACAAAATATAAGCAAGAAGGAGAGAAATGGGAATAAAACAGAAATGAAGGGCGTCAAGCCGCCACTAGCAACGTCTTGCTTCATGGAAGCTTGAGATGGTTGCTATCTGATACATAGATTCCATAGGGTGAAGGTTCTCACTCACTGGGAGACGACTCTGAAGGTGCTCAGAATCCCTCTCAAAAGTGCTCGAAATGGAGGCTGGTTATGGTGAGGGAGAAATAGTGCAGAGCTTTCGCCTCTTGAACTGGTCTCTCTTTCTCTCCTCCCCTTTCTCGAAGAAGCTTTTGGGCTATTTATAGGCGTCAAAAGGTTGATATCATGATGACCTGACACCTTTGCATTAAATTTCAGCCATGCTGCATAGACTTTTCAGATTTGTTAGCCTATTTGTTCTGCCATGATCTGATAGGTTGTTGCTCTTTTTCATAATGACATGACAGCTGTTTGTGCATGCGTCTGTTTCTTCATCGACGCATGGTTTTCCACTTGTTCTCGCAGCAGCTTCGTCTCTTCGTACTTGGTTGTTTGCACTTCTTTTCTTCTTAACCCTGCGTTAGGAACAGAAAAGCTCATCAGTTTTCAGGCATTTTCTTTTGTGAGTAGTGCCAACGCATGGTGATACATTTTTCATCATTCAACTACCAAATCATGCGTTTAACTCCAAAGTTACTCTAATTAAATCAAATAATGACTATAATAACTTGTATTTCTACAAGTTATCATTACACTTTGTCTTGATGCATATATGATGTAAGTAATCTTAATATATCATGATTTAGTATTAAAATATATATATTGAGTATTGTATAAAGTTTAATTAATATTATAAGTACTTATACAAACTAATAAAGAAATCAAAGAATTTGAGTTTGTATAAGTTTTTAGATACTGGTTCCATCTCAATGTCAACCAACAAAGAATCTCGAGCTCAATTGTTGTCCTCGAGAATGACAGGATTGGATAATCAACTTCTCATCTTCCCTTACAATTCTGGGTATGTTGTACGAAATGCATTATACAATATTTTGTGCACTGTGTAATTTTTTTTATGATTCTTTAAATTTTTAGGAATTGTTGGACTTTGATCATTATTGATCATTCAAAAAGTAGCATATTCTCGATTGACCCTTTAAAAAATCGATTCGACCAAGATATCATCAATGTGATAGGCATGTACGTATGCTATAGCTAGCATTTCACAACTTTAACTAATATGAATAGATAAAGAAACATGTTACATTTAAAGTCATTTGTAGGTCTTTCAAGATTGTTGAACCTAAAAAGAAAAAGCTCAATTGGAAATCAATTAAAGTATGTTATTTCGTACATAACATAGTTTATTCAATAAACATGTACAAAATTGACTTAACTTGTGTTTTGCATTTTATACAAACAGTGTCCTAAGCAATAGGGTGTAGTCGAATGTGGATATTATGTCATGCGATACATGCGTGAGATAAAATTATCAAGAACCACATCAGTTTTAGATATAGTACGTATACAATTCATACAAATTTAAGTTACGTATTTAGTTCTTCGAGTTTATTTGGATTTCTTTGTTTATAGATGAAAGGTGCGCTACCTACATACTCACAAGATAACATTGACGTGGTACGAATTGAGTGGGCAGAGTATGTGGGATCGCACATGTTCTTCGCATAGGATTTGTGCCAGTAACAGTTGTTGGAGTATGGAGAAAACAAACTTTTTTTTTTGTGGATGGAGTACTTATATTTTGTTACTCAATATAGAATGGAATGCATTTGCGAAATACTTTTTGTGGAGTTGAAGTATGAATTAAACTGATATGGGTATGATCATTAAATGTCGTCGTTTTTTTTTTTTTTTTTTTTGGGGGTATTGTAGAATTGTGATGTGTTTAATCTGATATATAACTCCATTACTAGTTTTATATTAACATTGGTCTTTTTTGTGTGGAAAAGGTTGGCATGACACATGATATTGTCTATGGTTGGGTAACATCAAAAATGATTTTTTGCCATCGAAGCGGAGAAAAAACTTTCAAAAATGATTGTTAGCATAAAGGTAAAATGGGGGTGTTGGAAATGTATTAATTGTTGGATTTGTAATATGTTGAATTTCTGATTAAACTTTATAATTTTGATTGACTCTTACTCTTTTATATTTATCTTATTTGTAGTTCGTATTTCAATATTTTGAGAACAATGTTATGTGGAAGAAGTAGGTCGGAGGAAGAAGTTTTGAAGTCGCAATATTTTTTTGTGCTTAAGAGGTATATATCATATAACCTAGAATTACATGTTTCTTTGAATTGGTTTATGTTGTTAAGACCTCAATTCAAATGTTGGCTCACATTACTAGATTTAGGTAGGCTTAATTTCTTCTAATAGTTATTAGAATCCTTTCCAAATAGTTATTGACATTGATTGACTTTGGAAGTGTCTATGTTGTGGATAGTAACCTAATAGTTATTAGAATCTTTTCTAAATAGTTATTGGCATTGATTGACATTGGAAGTGTCTGTGTTGTGGATAATAAGACTAATGTGAGTATTTAAATTATACATTTGTTTTGCTCCTACTGTAGTATGTTTCACTTCTCCTCCCTCCCCCCTTCTCCTCATCCTAAACGAAGCAGTTTTTCAATTAACCCTTATTCTTTCTAGTACAGTAGTGTATAAGTTAAATTTAGAGGTTATTCATGTTATTAAGGTAGAAAAGTAAGATTATAATGTGATTTTGAGCCTATTTATGTGGCTATATTGTGATTCTATGCCTAATTTTTGTTTGAAAGTGTTCATCGAAGTTTACTTGTATGAATAAAGTGGGTTTTCAGTATAAATGTACATAACAGAATGATATTATCACAGTATAATCAACATATATATAACCTGCATATTGTTATTATTGTTAACCTTTATGTATTGAGTCAAATTCTAAAATGAATGTTTTTTTTTTTTTTTTGGGGGTGTGTGGGGGTGGTTTAGATTTATTATAAAACCTGTTTTTTTTTATAATTGTTATCTTTTTTTTTTTTTTTTTAACCTTTTTGTTTTGAGTCAAATTCTAAAATGAATGTTTTTTTTTTTTTTATGTAAGGTTCCTAGACAATGCCATTGAAGCAAGGAAACCCACCAACCAAGATATTTAAATAGGTGTTGTATATATATATATTTTTGGTATTATGCCAACATTTAGTTGTAAATACTGAATTTGTAAATGATGTACCTAGAATTTGATTACTAGTGTTGTTATTAGTTTCCTTGTATTAACGATAGAAACTATATTATTATATATGAAAGTTAATTTTTATGTTTGTGTACATATGTTGTGTTGAAACTGAAGGAAACACAGGTGTAATAACATGTATGAAACACAGGTGTAATAACATGTATGAAACACAGGTGTAATAACGTGTATCATGGTAATGGTTTCTTTGATATCTGACAAAAGTCATGGGATGTAATTTTATGACAATAGAATATTATCATCTATTAGACTTTATGACTACAAATAAGTGACAATGTATGTAATTCAATGACCTTAAAAAAATGTCATAATTAAGGTATTATTGACACGTTAAATGTGTCATTATTTGTTGTTCGATGACAGAATTTCGATGTCAAGATAACTCTTTATTCGACAGAAAAAAGTCAACATTTTCATTATTCGATGACTGTAGAAAATTGTCACCAAAAAAGTTTCCATGACTTATAATAAATGTCAATATATATATTGTTTGTTGACTGTGTTTAAAAGTCATGAAACTATCAATGATGACTGATTTCTCAACTGTCATCTATATAGTTTAGATGATGAGCGATTAAATGACTGAAAAAAAAGTCAAGAAATGTCGTAATAACTGTTTTTTAGAGTCATAGAAGCCTATTTTTGTTGTAGTGAGATTTTAAATTAAATATTTAATAATATCGAATATTAATAAATATTTACCCAAATAATATCTCAGATTAAATGGTTTGCAATATTTAGATCTTATTTTAATATTTATTTTCTGCAGAATCTTTGATTTAAATCTTATCTAAATTAAATAATTAATTATTTGAATCCAATTCAAATCAATTAATTAATTCTATCTCTATCTATTTTCTGCAGAATCTTTAATTTGGATCTCATCCAAATTAAATAATTAGTTATTTGAATCTAACTCAAATTAATTAATTAATTCTCCCTCTATTTATTTATGTGGATGTTATCCAAATAAATAATTAATTATTTGAATCATATTCAAATAAATTAATTCTCCATATTATAAAGTTATAATTTGAATCACATTCAAATCAAATTTATAATAAATCATGCAATTAATTTTATCTGATACAATTAATATTTTCTTTCACACCCCCCCCAAATTACCTTTCTAACCTAGGAGTAGGTGCAACCTATACACATACACGTCATCTTATATCTTGAAAACACAATTCAATACTAGATCAAATGTACAAACGTTTATACTAATGAAACATTATAAGGTAATCATAAATTTTACATAAGGTTTCTTAGCTCATAATTTATCATACAAGTGTATTTGTTCAGCATACAGTACAAAAACCACGCTCGTTATGCCACAAAAATCATATATGACAAAGTATGTACTTAGACTAAGTATTTATAACTATCCTAGAGAACTAAAACCAAATAAGCCCAGACGAAGTCTTCTGTAGGCTAGGCGTCCCGGACACGCTCGCTACCTGAAACGAACAACAATAAACAAAAGGTGTGAGCTTAAAGCCCAGTGAGTGACTAAAATATCAATTACAATATAATTCTTGAGTTAATGCTGATCATAACACTACTATATATCTTGCTACTATATATCTTGTTAGTACAGATTACTGGGTCACTCATGCCATTTAACAAGATAGCATAGATATCTTTCTAAAAAGCAGCGGAGCAAAGCTCAACGCTATTAACCTTATAATTCTTTTCCTATTATTCATATATTCATATATTCATACGCCTTCACATTTTGTCTTTCGGCGTTTCAACACTCAAGTGCCTTCTCATATTGTCCCTCAGCACTGAGTTCCATTATTAATTCACTGCTCAAGTGCCTTCACTCATGGTCCTTCAGCATTGAGCCTTCATGTACTGATTTCCATATGCCTTCTCACAAAGTCCTTCGGCATTGGAAATTATCTCAATCAATTTCACTAGTGCCTTCACTCATGGTCCTTTGGCACTATGTATCATATATCCTATCTCCATAGGCCTCCGCACAGGGTCCTTCGGCCGTGGTTTGCATTTAGATAACACACATACAGGAATTCACATGATATACTCGTTTTCATTTGCACATTGTTAACGATGATCCTTGGATAAATTAGAAAGTCACTCACGGTTTGTCTTAGGCTCCGAGCGGATTGTATGTTTTTTCGAGCTCTTCTTGGCCTGTAAAACACATTTCTCACATTAGGTTTCCTTTGAACTCCTTTTCCATAATCATTAAGTATGCATATCAGTAACTAGTGATACTCTATGTCACTAGCGAGACTACCAGCGAAATTCACATGATTGGGTACCACACTAGCGAAACTGGAGTGAATTAGACTAGCAATATCATCTTAAAGAGAGATACCTAGCAAGACTTCAGCAAGTGTTGTGAGACGCAGAGCTCCTTTGCATTTATCAGCGACACTCGTTCCGCTGCTCATTCTCCAGCTCCTTAGCGATACCACTGTCTAGCGACACTTGATATCACAGTTTTCCTTCCCTTCAAACTCTTCCTTTATCCTGCTAAAAACCATATTACAGCCAAAATCGGAACTTCCTTTCGTCTATAATCTTGTAAAGTAGTGAGTTTCCTAGCTTACCTCAAAATTTCAGACCATGACTCATCTTCGTTTGAAAATTATTCTCAAATAACTTCGACTGCCTCGATTTGCTTAGCAATTCAACTCCGCTTACTTCTTCCTAGAGATTAACACATTTTTGCTCGGATTTAGCTTAAACATCCTTCATGGAAGTTGCTAAGAATTGACTGAACTTACTTACCTCAAAATTTTAGTTCCAGCTTCGACGTCCTCGGTTCACTCTCCTTCAAACACCGATTGGTGTCCAGATCTATCAGTGAAAATCAAGCTTCTGGTTCCAGCTTCAAAATCATCATGAAACTGATCTGATTTTTACTTAAATTCGATATAAGTACCTTCTTCTACCTCTCCTCGTTGTTCGACTGCGAAATGGAGTTAATCTGAGTTTGAAAATATATCCAAAAGACTTAATCATTCGATGCACTCCTTTATATGTCAATATAAATCACCGACTTACCAGCTCTAACGTCATCCTCCTTTTGGAATTAGCCAATGCCACCTTCCACGCATGGCTTCGGTAATGCATAGTCTCAAAGTCTCAACTTGCTATGCAGTGATTGCTCAACGCCGAATAACCGATTACCGCATGGCCCTCTCAGCCACTTTTCTACGTCCGACGCATTTCATCCTCAACGCACAGGCCATCTTAACATATAGCGATGCCAGCTTCTAGCACCTAGTAGCCTTCAACGCATACTTCTATTAACACATATTGCACCATTCTCTCTTCATATCTATTTCCACGCTGAGCTGCCCTCTTCAACGCATGCTTATCAGCGGCAACTCTTGTCAAGCTTAAATATATCTTCAACGCATGGTTACTCATCACATGGCCAACATTTAGCCATTTTCACTCTCCCCCAACTTAGCCAATTTTCTCTACTTACCTGCCCCATAATTTCTTTTTACTTACCTTCTTTCAATAACAAGTACGGGGCTTACATTTTCCCTCATAAATTTGAACGTTTCAAATTTTTCTTTCAACATAGTTGATCCTTGTTGGTCCATAGTGAGCTAGCAAAGGGACCTTATGGACCTTGTGGTCCGTAGTGAGCTCCAACGATATGAGATTAATCGGCTAAACTCATTAACCACATTAATCAATATTCATTAACTATGGGTACACTCCACTAAAGACCCACAACTGCACTCTTCTAACTGCAGATATATATTTGTGTCCATGAATATAAACCAATAATAGAAAATTAGTCATTCACAAGTGTTCGTAACACCAGCTGGTTAAATTACTGTTTTACCCCTAAGTTACTTCTAAATCCTTAAGTATTAGTGCTCCTCTAATGAACAACCTGTTTATGGTCCAATCATTAAATAGAAACCCCTCTTGAGCCAGTGAGAGGCTAGGGCCCTTTGTTCAAATCTTGGAGACACCACTTAAGGGAACATTTATCTACTTACACTAAAAATGGGAATGAGTGAATTTCATCTTGTATAATTATGTCCCTAACTTCCCGCTCGGTCTTGTCCAGAAGATGGTAGGCATATTGAGTCGACAAACGACCGCTCTCACCCATACAAATCAAAAGACAATCCCTCGTGAACAGGAGTTCATAATATACTCAGGATTAAGACTAAGTTGCCTATGTAGAAACGTAACTAGTCAACGGAGTTACATCTACTGATTGCTATTTGGTGGTCCATTCTTATCTAAACTCATTGCATAGGATACCCCCACTCACATGTCACCTACACAAATGCGTTAGATCATTGCGTTTGTATTGAATACAAAGTGGGTCATATCCATAGTGTCACCAGGATAAGATACCCAACCCTATCCCATACTATAGACCCTTTAGACTGTATCTTGAACATTAATCTCCATATGTCCCCACATACAGTTCCAGACTCATAAAATAGCCTAGGATGTTAGTTATTGGATTTAGGGTTATTAAGACAAAATAAACAAAAACAATCAATAACGCTTATTGAAGTAACACATCAATAACTCTTTATTAATGATTTAATTACGATCAAATTATTACATTTACAATCTACGAGTTTTAAGGGATAAAACCCAACAACTAGAATTTGCTAACTTGAAGATTCCACAGGTTCCAAAATCCCTTCGGTTAGGACTTGAGGTTAAGGTGGTGAAGAGGTTTGGTGCGTTGCCTCCTCAGGTGTCAGAGTCAAGGTTGGCTGAATGGGTGGTAGTGGTGGAGTTGGCTCTCCTAAAGGTTATTCTTCATGAGGCAGGGAGAGGGTCAACTCAACAATTAGGTCTTGGGGCGGCAGCGACTCCCCCCTCAACTTAATCTTTAAGTCATCAAGTTCGATGCGCGAAGGAGAGGGAGGTCGCAATTCAAGGATAGGCAGGGAGATGGGTGAGGAGATGGTTTCATTTTGAATTTTGGAGAAGGTGGAGATAAGGGTTGGTCTTCTATGAAAGGGGAACCTAGTAGGGAATAGATTGTTAAGGCACAGGCATATTGGTTGGATGACTCGGCATCGAGGTGGACTTCTTCCTCTTCTTCGATTTGAATGGCACTTGATGTGGGGATCTCGAAATGCTTTTTCACAAACTTATGTCTTTTGGGCTTGTGTGGCTATGGAGAAGGGGCCTCTTGGGATTTAGTTGGCCTCTTTTTTGTTTTGGGGTCTCGGTAGATGTGGGGAGTCTCTCAGAAACCTTCAGAAGACTTGGTTAGTGATGACCCCATTCACTGCCACCTCGAGCTCGTTCATCATGGCGCATATGTTTGAGCATAGCTTTGTCACGATTAAGGGGCTTCGGCTGCCAAGCAGGTAGGGAGCAAAGTTTTGATGCCCTTTGGAGAGGTGTTCCACTTCGACTTGAGCTTGGCAATCAGTTTAAGGGTGTCCTCCATTTTTGCGCGTGTTGGCGATTCAATTATTTAGTTGCCCTTTGCCTCAGAGTTGCTGGTCAATTCAAACATTCCGTTTATTTCCCAAGCGTCAAAGGGGACCATCTTTTTATCCACTTCAACGCAATGATTGCTTGAGTGACGAAGGTGGACAACTTAATCATTTGGAGGAAGAACCCTATCTATAGTCGGTGGTCGCCACACTGCTTTTTTCGGCCCCTGCCCGCCTCCTTGGATGGTTCCTCCACCATCTTTTCATTGCTCTTCTCTTTTCTTTTTAATTTAGGACTAGCAGGCGTCCTACTACTTTCTCCTTTAGTTCTTTCTTTAATTTTCAACACCGACATCTTGGCTGCTTCTCTTGGCACTTCTTTTCTTTTCTCCAATAGCTGGCTCTTCTTCTTTGTTACCTCATTGGCCAATTTCTTTTTCTCTCCTTATCTCTTTCATATTTTTGTTGACGCATTGGGATTTTGTGGCCTTTCCACATCATTGCCGTCTAACAATTCCTTCTCGAATTTCGCTGCTATGGCCGCTAGGCGACTCTCCTTTTCTTCCATCCTTTTTTTTTTGTTGGTGGACGCATTTTTGCTTCAAGCCGCATTGCTCGATTTCCTCTTCTCTCAATTCCTTGTTCAGTTTATTGGTTGAGATTAAGAGTTGGGTGTTTTCCCTTAGGCAGTGGATGTCTCCCTTCATCTTCTTACTTTTTTCGGTTATTTGGGTTGAAAGTCGCTCAATGGTCGATGCGGCGACTAGTACCTCCGAGCTTGTAGATGTCCCCGCCTCCCCTTCTTTCTTTTCAGATTTCCTCCTCAAGGGCTTTACTACTTCCCTTACTTCATCCTCAACTGCCACAACATGCCTTTTCTTCTTTGCTTTTGCTGCGTCCACTTTGTCCACTCAGCCTATCATTGGAGTCAGATGACATTGGTGAATACTCCTCAAAACCTTTCACCGTAGGGACAGATCTACGTGGCAAGTTCTTCTTTTTCTGTGTTTGGTTGACCACCCCGTTAAACCACTTCTCATCATCTATTATGTTAAGGATGTCTCCAAAGACATTCGTCTTGTCCTCGTTGGCTCTTAGCAAATCGTTGGAGCTAGGCAGAAAAGGCCTCGACGTGGCCTCCAACTCAGGATTGTTGTGGCGTACCATGGTTAAGGATTGTGGTGGGTTTGTGGATGGACGTAGGCGGGGAAAGGGTTGTTTGAGAGGAAAAAAGTTCGGTTGAGGTAAGGGCGTCGAGGGTGACCGTTGGAGATCAACAACGGCTACCGCGAGTGAGTGGAAAAAGCGTAGACGTCCCTATTAGCAGGTCGGTGGCAGTAGCAAGCTATTGAAAGGATGTTCTAATGTGGCTGGGTTTGGGATGAAGATAGGGGAACACCAACCATTTTAGGGGCAGCTAACAAGGCTTTTTGGGTAGATGTTGACTTCTTCGAAGCCATTGGGAGAGTAAGGAAGGTTTGGGTGAGAAATTGAAGGATTTGAAAGGTTTTTGCTCAAAAAGTTCGTAAAAAATTATAGAAAATGTGGGGCATATTTTGGAAACACGATCGAAATTTTTGAAAGTGAAAGAGGAAGATGGAGGGTTCTTAGAGCTTTTATAAAGAATTTTGGTCGTGTGGTTTTTAGGCATAACGTCACCACGTAATGAGTGGTTATTAAATGCAACTTGACACACGTCTGTGCCCGACGACGTAGACGTAAAACGTCCCTTTGAATGCTACTAACAGTTTGAAACCTTTGATATCCACCTTCAGGCGTCGAAATATTTTAAACGCATGTAATCTAAGTATTTCGACGCCTTGGTTTTTCAAGTTAATCAAATTTGAAGATAAGGAATCCAACAATCTTTGATAATAACAACAAGCAGCCAACCAAACACAAAAATGTAAGAAAATAACTTAAAGTGATAAAACTAAAGCAAAAGATAAAAGTAGAGATGTGTCCTTGGAAAATATGATTGTTATTAATGTAGGGACCATCCAACTTTCCTCAATCAAGCTTTTCTAGGTCAATGGAGACTTTATCTCTGGTGATGTTGCCTCTATAATACAGTTTCACCCGTTGTCGTTCACCTTAAACGCATTGATGTCATCTTCATTAGTAAGTTCCACAACATCATAAGGAAAAAATTCTTTGATTACAAATGGCCCTGACCATTGGATTTGAGTTTTCCTGGAAACAAGCGTAGATGAGAGTTAAATAGGAGTACTTTTTGGCCTACGCATAAAGATTTCTTACTAAGGTGTTGATCATGCCAATGCTTTGTCCATTCTTTATAAATCTTAGCTTTTTTGTACGCTTGCAATCTTCATTCTTCCAGCTTATTTGACTAAAGCCTGGGCTTCTCCAGCAGCATTAAGATCTAGGTTCGATTTCTTGGTAGCCCATTGTGCCTTTTGCTCGAGCTCTAAGGGCACATGACATGATTTTCAAAGACTAACGCATAATGAGACATTTCGATAGGCGTTTTGTATGTTGTTCTGTATGCCCATAACGCCTCGTCTAGCCTAACCGCCCAGTCTTTTCGAGAAGTATTGACTACTTTTTGCAAAATAGACTTTATTTTTCAGTTAGAGATCTCAGCTTGCTTATTAATCTGATGGTGATATACAGTGGCCACCCTGTAATGCACATTATATTGTATTATCAACTTAGAAATGATGCGATTTACAAAATGTATACATTCGTCACTAATCAAGGCTCTTGGCATGCCAAATCTCGTGAAAGTATTCTTTTGCAAAAACTTCAGGACGGTCACCGCATCGCTTTTAGCACAAGAAATTGCCTCAACCCACTTTGATATCACATCTACCAAGATGTAGTTTTGGCCGCTTGAAGGAGGAAATGGGCTCATGAAATCTATTCCCCATATGTCAAAAAGTTCAACTTTGAAATGTTGCCTGTGTGTTGACAATTATCACACTTTATCACAAAGTCTCTGGCATCCTTAAACAATGTTGGCTAGAAATATCCACTATATAGAACTTTGGCAGTTGTCCGTTGCCCGCAAAGTGAGAGGATGCGTCGATACAAAGTTTCAAGTAGAGTTGAGGCTACGTTTATAGAGTTGAGGCTCATCCCAGTAGTAAACTGGTGACGATGAAGAACTCATTTATAACCATAGGGACAGTCTAGACTTACTTGGTAAGTCAATCTACATAACCAATAACTCTTGGGCTATGATACCAACTGTAACAACCCGACCCGACCCCCTAGGACCTAAGTTAGTCGTCACTCATACATACATACAACTTAACCAACACCTTTTGAAAGAAAATATCCACAAAATACTCATAAAGTATAGAAACCTTTCAAAGTTTTATAATTCTTAAGAAAACATTCAGATGGGCACCTCAAAAGAAATCTCAAAACATCCAAATAAGAAATTCGACTACAAAAACATTAAAGTCATAACAGTGTTTTCAAAAACAAGAGTAACTCAAAATACTATAACACATATAAATATGTAGTTCACGTGGAAGCTCTTGTCTAGTCCCCACTGGTCATTCAAGGTTTCTTTTCATCGTTCGCCAGAGTGTCTTTTCCTTTTCTTGAAAAGAACAATATAATAAAAGAGGGAGTATAAAATACTCAGTAAGTAACCCCACTACTTGGATCAGGCTAAACACCCATATCCACGAGCTTAAATATCATAAAAATCTGTCTTAAACTGTGATGGCCATCTAGTGAATGATTTAACTCATCCTAGCACACATATGGTGGCCCAAAGACTCACAAACGTAGCAGGGCAACTGTCGGTTCCCGATAACATAGCAGGAAATCTGTCGGCCTCCGAAACATAGTAGAAAACCCATCAGTCTCCAAAACATAGCAGCGCTAGGAGGGCAATCGTAACATCTTAATTTAATATATAACATCCCTTCAATGAAATTCAACTTAGATCTTCACACATAATCTCAGAGCTCTACATAGGGTTCTATCATTCACATGTTAAAATCAATCTCATGTTATTGTAAATCCCATGCTAACATAAGTATCATGCCATAATCATTCTCGTACTAGTATCAATCTCATGCTATCATCAACACATACAAGAAATAGATCCAATCATAATAGGGTTTTTCAATTTGCTCAAACCAAACAGTCAATCAGCTAACTAATTTGCCTGGCACATGGGCAAAATTCCAATAATAAGATTACTTACCTTGCACCAAGCCTGAATAACAATCAATGAACCTTCCCTTAGGTCGATAAGACTCGCCACACACATCCTAACCATAAAACATAACACAAACACAAATTCCTACAACTCTTGAGTGCAACAATTCAACTAAAACACAATTAAATACGAAAACGATGGGCAATCAAGTTCCAATCGAGAAACTTGTACTAAACACCAAGATCTCTTACGACAACCACCACCAGCGAGATTGGCGATGTGCGAGACTAGCGAGACAGGTGATGCGCGAGACTAGCGAGACTAGTGAGACGAGCGAGATAGGCGAGACAAGTGAGCTCAGCTGAAGATGAGAGAAACTTAGTGGATTAGCGAGACTTCAGATTAGTGAGACTTACAAATTTAGCGAGACTTACAGATTAGCGAGACTTTCGAGTTAGCGAGCGAGACCAGTAGATGGCCAGCGAGACTAGCGAAATGGCGATGAGCGACACTCACAAATTCAAGCGAGCCTTAACAAAATCGGCGAGTGATACACACCTATAGAAAGCAAGACTATTAGATGGCGAGCGATACTCAGCGAAATCGACAACTAGAGAGATCAACAGATTGGCAGTCAAAACTGATGACGAACAAGACTTAAACAAATGGCTAGATTAACAAAATGACGATCGAAAGCAACACCATGAGCAAGGCACTGAGGCGGCAGCGACACAATGACGATCGGCGATGTCCTTAACCAGCTACCTCACATTGAAGAAGAAAAGGATGAAGATGAAGAAGAAGAAAACGTCGGGGAGGAGAGGAAAAGAGAGATGAGAGATAGAATTCCAATTTCTTCTTTTCCCTTTTTCTTTAAAAAAATGGCACAATTCCCAAAACCTAAACCCCCTTTTAAAACAAGTTCACAACCCAATTCCCACAATTCCTTCCATTCCTTCTAACTCTCAATCTCTTCCAAATATCCCACTAACCATCTTAAATCCAAATTATAATTTTGGGACTACTCGATTTAAATAGAATCACTTAAATTATGAACAAATAAATTTCTTAACTTTGAAACTTGAAATAAATTCCCAAATAATAATAAGATACATGAACTAACCAAAAGAAAAATTACCTAAAAATTTGAGTTGTCACAAACTCTGTCTAATGATTGCTCTAGCTAGGCCGAGGTATATAAGTTGACCGTAAAGGAACACCTCTACTTGGAAGCTAACCTGGGAGTTGAATTAGTCAAATATTTGTCATGCTGATATTAAAATTTATTTGATTGTTGAATATTTTAATTAATTATTCTCATGTGAATAAATTTGCGAACTTTGAAATTTATAGTGGTCATATGTATTCAAATTCTCTTATGGCAAAGTTTATGAACATTATGTACAATAGTTAATTACCCTTCCTAAAGCTAATTTTGATTTAATGCACCTGAAGTTGCATAAATCAATTAGTGCTCATTGTTTTTGTCTTGCACCTATAATTACACATATTTTAAATTAATAAATACTTATAAACTAATAAACATATATTACTTTCATATACCAAACATGTTCTACTCTTACATTAGCAATTTGAGAAAGAAAGTTTGAAAAACATTGTGATACACTTTTATATAATCTCTTTTGAGATTGAATAAAATGAATGAGCATATAATAATAAATTTCGACTAAATAATTTAATATCATTCCCTGAAGTGAATGTTTCAATATTTAATAATTATGGTCAGAATCATGTTATAAAGGAAGAAATAATTATTCAACTAAAACCACACACATATAATATTTTGAAAGAGAATTTTATTTTTCAAATGTGATGCAAAAGAGGCAATAATATTGTATCTGTCGTACATTAAAATTTTTTAAAAAAATTAAAATCCTCAGTAATGAAAAATAAAATGTGAAAGCAAATTTTGAGAATTTATTTAAATATCTTGAAGAGATAACTTTTCTTTTTTAACTCCAAATATGGTATTATTTGAATTTACAAATTTCTTAGAATATCCTGAAAAAGATGATTATTCTTTTTGACCCACTTGTATTGAGATATTTTGATTGGTTTTAAATCTCCTGAAGAGAATAAGAATAATTGATGTTTATATTTTGAATATAGTGTATCTGTGCATATTATACTACAGTAGACAATATAATCTCAAAATTTAGAAGGCTTGAAGCAAAAAGTCAAATATGATATTGAGTCCTCTAGACTTGTTTATTAAAGATTTCAGAAAAGAAAATATTATTTTGCCTAGAAGAGCAAGATTTACCATCGATATACTTTATTCTCTTGTAAATAAAAGAGAAATTTAGTAAATTTGTCTTGAGAGTTGATTGATAATAAGAATGGTGTATGATATTTATATACTATATCTATTATCTCCTATGGGAAATGTATAGAGAAAAGTTGTCTATTTTTTTTTCTTAATTGTATTACACACATTCGTGTAAATGAAATATATGCAACAATGAACCTAAAGTTCATTGATCCAAATATATTTTCATTTGACATGATGAGTCATTTTGGGTCAATAGTGAAAACAATTATTAGAAATATATATTGCTATCCACTGAAGAACTAGAAGATTCTTCAATCTAATAAATTGTCATGTATGGCGTGTTCTTAAGAGATTAATTATCCAACTCTCACTAGCTAAAATTGAAATTGAACCTCTCCTATTTTTGGAATGGATTTATTAATCGACCAAGTGAACCGTTTAAATACTTTATGTTTTTTCGTTGACACATCCAGTTGATGGTCATGTATATCCTTATTGTCATATCAAAACCTTACATCTACAAGGTTAGTTGTTCAAACAGTTAAGATAAGGGCACAAATTTCATGATTGTGAAATTTAAAATTTTTGTTTCGATAGTGATAGTGAGTTTACATCCCAAATATTTAATAATTATTATTTTATATTGATTGGGATAAGTGTTAAACATCTTGTAGCTTATGTTCAAATTACAAAGCTTATAAATCTGTATGCATGTTATGTTGTATGCTCTAAGCCAATGACTTATGAGCTTATGGCTAGAAGCCAAATATATTTCATATGCAAGATGTGCAGTCAATATTTAAATTATTTTTTAAAAACAATAATTAAGATGATAGAATAATTTAAAATGAGTCATCAAAAGAGGTTATAACTTGACATTGAAATTGATTTCACATTAATTAAATATGTTTGAACCCCTGGCTGGTAATATATTTACTGCACAATTTGCTAATTGTTATTAATGAGGCAAATTTTCCAACGTTAGAGAGAGAAATTAAGAAGAAGTTGGAAAAATAAATTGAATGGAATGCATAAATAGGGTCTCATTTTGATCACCATACAGATCACGTGGAACTAGAAGTTCAAAAGATAATTGGTTTGTAAAATATTGCAAGTCAAATGCTAGATGTATTTTACAGAGCATTGATATCCCAATGCAACAAGTTGTCTGCACCACGCTTGGAGTGTGATAAACAAATGGGTTTCAAATATAAAGATCATCCGAAAAGAAGTAGTCAATAATCAAAATGACTTAGCTAAGAATATGGGATATAGTTAAGAATATGGGATATTCCAAAAGAAATCTTAAATATTGAAGAAAATTAGGATAATAGCGAGATCTCCATAAATTATGTCATGACATGAAAAGATGGAACTAAATTTATATAAGTTGACAACATACAATGCTGCTCTTGGTATTATTTAGGAAAATGAGTATTATGTGCTTAGATATATTGAAAAATGTCGACATAGAAAGAATTAACTTATGTGGAAAGAAAAAATCCAATAGAAATCAACTCATTTCTTAATCGTGAGAACTAGTAGTCCAGACATTGGAGAATGTCAAACATTTAGGATAAAAGTAAGTATTTGTAAGAAAAATAAATAAAATAAGGTCACAATATACAAAGTCAGATAAATTTCACAATCATTCTCGCAAAGAATGTTGGTATTTGATTATGAGTAAACATATTTTCTAATGGTGGATACATTAGTGTGGGATATCTAATTTATCTGGCTATACATCTTAAGGATGTAGTCATACCACGTTTATACGAATCTCTTAATTATGATATTTATTTATGAAAATACCTGAAGAATTAAAGGTACTAGAATCATATAATTCAAATTTTAGAGAATTATATTAATCACAGAGATTCTTATAAAACATCCCTGATGAATGTGATATAATCATCTTATTAAATATTTGTTGAAATAAGGTCATAAAATAACTCTATTTGTTTATATGATACTATCATAGTCAAGATTTACTATATATGTATATGTTGATGATCTGAAACTCCTGAAGAGATTTCAAAGACCAATAAAGTTTTTTAAGAAAGATATTGAGATGAAAGTTCTAGAAAACAAAGTTTTGCCTTAACTTTCATATAAAGCATAAAGCAGATGATATTGCATCAAGTGATACATAAAAGATCTTATATGGACTAGTTACATCATTTAACACTCCTATGGTTCTGAAAAAGATATATCATCTAATCCAAGGATATGATTATGAAAAACTTTACGTCCTGAAGAACCAAAATTTTGGGAAATAAGTGCATTTATATATTTTCTTGTTATACATTATCTATTGTAGTATTTTTAGTAATTTTGCTATCTAGATATAATATTCTTCCAAAAGAAAGATATTGGAGTAGAGTTGAACATATATTATATGTTTTTTTTAGAATTAGTTTATATTGATTTATTTTCTTCCTAAATAAATCTAATTATGATCTAGTTGGTTGTGAAGATGCAAGTTATTTATGTAACAAATATGAGCTAGATCTTAAATAGGTTACTTAATTAGTATATGTAGAAGAATTCTTATATTATAACAGTCTATGAAGCAAATTGAAATTTTGACGATCCATGAGGTTGACCAAGAATGTTATTATATGAAGATAACATCATAGATAAACTTCTACATTCATTACCTTGAAGAAAATGGTGGCATCATGATCCAACAAATTTCTTTAAAAGACAACTTGATAGACTTATTATGAAGATTTATCCACAACAACATTTGAGAAGTTAGTACACAACATTTGAATGTGACGACTATGAGATGTCAAATGATGTTTCCACGAGGGGAGTAAACTTACTGCACTCTTTTTCCCTAGACTGTGGTTTTTCCCACCGGATATTTGTAGCAAGGTTTTTAATGAGGCAGTCATCAAAGTTGATAATATAATGTAATTTTTTTCCTTCACTAGGATTTTTTTCCCATTGGGTTTTTTCCTAGTAAAGTTTTAACGAGACATTTATTTTATATAATATGGATATCTAAGGGGGAGTATTATAAATGTATTAGATATTATAAATATAATATTTAGTGTAGCTATCCATAACCTACATTAGGTACAAAATATCATAAATCTGCCATTCAATTTTATGTTGTAACATACACCTCAATTGATAATAATATATATATTCTCTAGTTTCTTCTCTCAATTTCTCTCTTGTTTCATATATTTGTTCCTATTTTCTTTTCATTCTAATAATTATCGTATATTCATTATTTGTTATTATTAAAATAAATCATAAAAATAATTTAAATAATACTATATTTGTGCACGCATGCAAACATGTTTTACATACTCAAAGAACACTATTCTCAAAACTTAAATCAATTAATAAATTAACTTTATCTTTGGTATAGTCAAATTTGATACATTTGTACCTAATTTGAAGTTTATTTCAAGTTTAAAAAAAAAAAATATACTTTTGGTTCTTAAACTTTCATGAAAGTAACAATTTAATCTCTGAATTTTGGTTTGTAACAATTTAGTCCCGATACTTTTCATTTTGTAACAATTTAGTCCTTAAACTTTAGTATGTAACTATTTAGTCCTTGTATTTTCAAATTTGTAACAATTTAATCCCTAAAGTTAAAAAAATTCATCAAAATTTGATGTCAATTTTTATTATTTTATGATGTAAACTTTGTATTTTGTAAAAATATTGAGTCTCTAATTAGTTTATCAATATATTAATGCAAGAAATTTCATTAAACTTTAACACTAATTTCTACGATTAAAGACTAAATCATTACAATTTTAAAATATAGGGTCTAAATTGTTACATAGTAAAGTTTAGGGACTAAGTTGTTACAAAATTAAAAGTACAAGGACTAAATCATTACAAACTAAAGTTAAGAGACTAAATTATTACTTCTATAAAAGATTGGGGCTAAAAGTAATTTTTAACCTTTTGTTATTTGGAAAAAATATCTATCACTTGGAAAAATAATAAAAATTTTTTTTTTTTTTTTTCATTTAAGGACTTTTCTAACCAACAGGATGCTACTCTATTCATGTGTGATCTTGTAAAACGATTTTTAAATCAAGCAATAAGACATATTTTATTTTGAAAATAAAATAGAATAGATATAATAAATTAATTAAATCGAACTACATGAAATTAGTTTCTCGGGGTCCCCCATAAAACATAAAGTTAAAATTTATAATAAATCAAAGAAACAAAGATAAGTAAATAATTAAACAATGTAATAAATTTGGGTAACAATTGACAACTAGAACCTATATGGAAAACATGAACAAGATACGTAGAAGTAATGACTGGTCCTATGAAACGATCACAGATTTTTCTTGTCATTTCTTGCCCTTACCAGAAAAATGTATCATAGTAGAGTGTGAGTATTAGGATGATGACCCACTACCGGGCCCACGCATAAGTAGTGAACCCAAAGGAAGCACACAGTTATAGGTACTGAACCCAAAGGCCACAGTCATAAGCATAGGTGGTGATCCTGAGGGACACCTAACCATAATCATAGTTAGTGAACTCAAAGGTTCACAGTCATAGAGATAACCCAAATATCACAGTCATAAGCATAGCTAGTGATCCAGACAAACCACCCATAATCATAGTTAGTGAACCCGAAGGTTCACAGTCAAAGAGAGTGCACGACTTGATAAGTAGGATAACAATCACTATTATTCCATCATGCATTCAATAACAAACATTATAACTTAATGAAAATGAACTAAAAAACACATTACTGAAATTAGAAATAAGACTAACCGGAATGAGTAAAGGTATCTTGAGTACTAAGTCTACCGCATCTAAATTTCGAAAATATTTTCTAGGTGTTAATTGAAAAAGAACTTGGTGTAGTCAATTGATTGTTGATATAAATCTAAAAACCAAAAGCATGTTAAGAGGTTAAGCTTTTGCATAGATTTGAGCGATAAAATTTAATAAATCTTTAAATAAATGCTTGAGGACAAACATTACTCTAAATTTGGGGGCGTGATAACTTATAGAAATACAAGTTATTGTATTCGTTATTTGGAGTAATTGGAGTAATATTGATGATAAACGCATGATTTTGGTACTTGAATTATGTAATATGAATAACTTTGCATTTACTATGTTTACAAAAGCATCTATTCTAGAAGTTATGAGTTTTTATCTTTTTGAACGCAGGATAGAGCTGAAAAGAAGTCAAAATATTCTAAGTACAAAGGAAAAGATGTTGCCAGAATCATTGAGGTCACAATGTTTGAAGATCAACGTGTCGAATACCCTGTGTTGAGGAGAAAAAGTAAATCCAAACGTCTGGGCGGCAACTGTCATGTCAATATGCAAGTGGACAATTGACTTTACCAGACCATGATAGATCCAATAAACTGAAGACGCAAAGAAGTCTACATAGTAAGACATGAAATTAAATGCAAAGGTGTTAGATCATCATGAGACTACCTTTTTGGATGCTTATAAATACCTATTGTACTTCATGTTCAACACAGTGGTGAAAGCTCTGTGCACATTCTCTCTCAATCTCCATAGCCACCCTCCACTTTCGAGCTCTTTTGTGAGAAGATTCTTAGAGTTTTCAGAGTCACCTCTTAGAGAGTGAGAACCCATTCCCTGTACAAATTATGTCTCAGATAGTCACCATCTCAAGCCTTTAGAAGCAAGACATTGCCATTGGAGGCTTGACGACTTCCATTTTCATTTCTTCCTTATGTTCCCCTTTATTTCTTGTATTTTGTTAATGGCAATCAAGAGATTTGATTATTTTCTCAATATAAGATTGATTGACATTAAACTTTCATCTCTACTCATCTAATATTTTACATCATGAATGTTTGAATGTTTAATGGATTAAATGCATGAAGTTAGCATTTCCAAGCTTTACTAAGTATGTTTTCATCTTGATTAAATGGGCACTTCAAACTTGCCTAAATCTGTCGAACAAATAGGTTTAAGTAAGTATAATCATCTGCTTGAGAGAGTATGTGATTAATCTTAGACATTTAACAAGAAAAGAACTAGCTTTAGAGATAAAGTTCAACTTTTGCATAAAGAACTCACTATCGTCTTAGAGATAAGATTAATGTGGCGTCGAAGCATCAAAAGATGCATTTTCAATCTTGAGTATGGTAGCATGAAAACGTACTTGAGTAACACCAAGGAATATGCTAGCTGAGTTACCTTAACCTTACTTTTCTCATGGATCACCCTCTACATGTTGTCTGAATATATTTTGTACTCTTGCTCTCGCTCTCTCTCAGTCTCGCTCTCGCGCCATCTCGCTCCCTTTTGATGTCTCGCTCTAGAGGAATGGGGGTAAATTCACCCCACGGAAGTAGGGATGGGGAACCCCCACCCGCCCGGCCCTGCCCCACCCTATCCTAGTTGCCAACCCTACCTTAGAGAGATAATCTCACTTTCCTACCTATGTTGTGATTTTATATTTATCTTTTAACCATACTGTCTACATAGGGTTATGTGAGCTTGATATTGGTCATTCAACCAACGGCTTCCGAGCTTAACTGTCTTCACACAAACTCAGTGCCTCTAAAGGAACACGAGCAATTGCAAAATCGTAGTACCAAGTTTGCTGAGCCATTGACTCGTTCAGAAGAAGTAGCCTCATTTCTTGAGGTCAAATTGGAGGAGTCACAAAGTAGCTTGGTGTTGTGTTTAAAGTGTGTATGCTGCATTATGCTCATATCAGCCTCATGCCTCGTTGAAAATCGCAAAAGATGTATACACTAACACACAAGTTTTCCTATAAAAACCCAAGTGCAAATTTAAATAGGTTTTCTTGGAGAGTCCAGGGTTGAACGCAGGGATTTGTAATAATTCGGTGTTGAGAAGATTCTTTAGTTTAATGCGTTGAACTATACAATGATTTACTGATATGTGCATGGTTGAATTCTCTTTACAATGACTAAAACTAACTTTATACATAAAGAATTGATGGATAAACAAACGGAGTGATGATGCGAGATGGAAATGGATGAATTGATGGATAAACATATGAAGTGATGTGAGAGCGAGAGCGAGGTAGCGAGAGGGCGAAAAAGCGTGAGCGATTGAGGTCTGAGCGAGACATCTTTGTATATATATAACGAGGCGGATCGAGGGTGGGGACACCCTCCCCATCCCTACCCCAACCCCGGACGGGTACTCGAGAAATCTCCCCGATTTGATCCCCGTCCCCGGTCAAACTGGAGATTCCCCAACTTGATCGAGTCAGGGCCCGCGGGTTTTTTTGCCAACCCTATTCTAAGGTGAAGTAAGCTATTTGTCATGCTTTGTTGGGGGTTGCTCCAAGGTTAGGGAATGTTGGCCAGGTACGCTTGTCCAGGCAGCAAGTGCTGCAACTAAGGCAACAGTAGAATTGCTAGAGGCTTGGAAGGGACCATTAAAAGTAATCAAGTCTGCCATGGTTAGTGTGGAATTCTCTCTTTCTACTATTGGGATGGATATTGTTGATGTTGACTTCAAGTGAGGAGGCAAAGTGTGAGAGCTATCCTCCTCAAGAATAGTGTCTCTAGCATTGAAAGCTAGATTGTTCGACATGAGAAGAAAAGAGATGTGAAAAATTAGTTTATTGTAAGTAGAGTAAGTAGACAAATGTTAGAGGGGTGAGAAAGAGCATTCGACCCAATAGATGTTATATAAGTTTTTAAAGATTGACACGAACACTTGAAAGGAAAGACTTTCCAAATTTCTCTATAATTAAATTTGGAAAACACTAATATTTGAAAATTTTTAAATTTTCTTTACTAAAAGTAGTTCAAGATTTCTTTAAAAAGTAAAGACTTTCCAAATTTTTGAAATTAGATTTAGAGCTTGTTTGAATTGACCTGTGAAAAAAATATTTATCAAAAAATTCATTTTTATTTAAACTCTTTTGATTAAAACGGTTTAAAATACACTTCAAAATTCATTTTTAATAGTTGTTAAATACTCTATTTTTTTTTAAAATAGCTTATTTTTTAAATTAAACGTTTTAAAATATATTCCAAATAAACCCTTAAAAATAGATTGGATTCAATATGGACATTTAAAAAAATATAATAATTAATTTTATTAATTAATTTATTCTAAAGTCTAAACCGCCTAAGATGAGCAGTTTACCCTTTAAACCCTAGCAAATTTCCACTGGCTGGTCAGAGGGGGAAGCGAAGGTTTGTTTCGGTTCAATTCTACATTCTGCTTCCACATTCGAGAATGGAACTCCATTGCTCAACTCTCCAGACCTCAATATCCTTCTCTGTCAGAGGCAAAGTTCTTGCTCATGGAGACGCCTCTGCCGCCTGCTCTCCCTCCTCGTCTTCGTTTTCAAGAATTACAGCTCGAAACTTCTCTTTGGCTCCAAAAAGTAGAGGTAAGGTAGCTAACTCTGAACTTTGTTAAAGTTTCCGATGAGTCGCTAAGGATGAACCATGCGATTGATATCTCTGTAGTATTGCTCAATGGTTTCAATTTCAGACGGTTGTTAAAAGGGGAACGTCGAGAAAAAGTATAAAGATTTTGATTCTGTGCCCTTTCGCGTTCTGTTCATAATACGGCTGAACTATTCACGACTTGGAAAAATGGTCATTAAGTATTGTTTAAACCGAGACGTGGAAATTCGGCCACAGAAATTTTCTCTCTATTTACATATGTGTGTGTGTGTCTGTGTGTGTATAGCTATGCATTGGTCTAGATGCTGAATATCTCTTGTTTAAATTATTGATTCCTTATAGTTCGTGTTTCAAGCTTCATATTGACTTTAGCTTACCAGTCACAAAGTGAAGGTAGTATGAATAGTCTAAAATTGTAAAAACTTAAGGAAGTTTATCACAATGTTCTTTATTAAAGTAGAGTGAAGTATTAGTAATTTTGTTGAATAGCAGGGTTCCCTTCACTGGTATGTCGAGTTAGACTGAAGAACTCATCCTTTTCTGCCGTTGTCAGAGGGGAGAGTGCAGTACCTGGTGATTGTAATTCAGAAACTCTTGATTCATCGAATCCCAATCCCAATGAGCCAGTAAGAGATGTTCAAAATGCAAAAGACAGTGTTAAAAGCTTGGACCAGCATAAAATGACCAAAGTGTGTGATAAGCTCATTGAAGTCTTCATGATCGACAAGCCAACCCCAACAGATTGGAGACGGTTAATCGTTTTCAGCAAGGAATGGGACAATATCCGTCCCCATTTCTTTAGGAGGTGCCAAGATCGAGCTGTCTCTGAAGATGATCCTGGGATGAGGCATAAGCTACTCAAGCTTGGAAGAAAGTTGAAAGAGGTATGTCTTGAGGAAGGCAGGCCTTGTTTCTATAAAATAATTTATTGAGCAAATAAGATGAGTATAAACTAACACTTCATATGCAAATGAGGTTATTAGGTCTATGATTGTAAAAGCCACAGAGGATCTGTTACTGAGGGGGTTTAAGATGAATCGTTGACGATGACATGATTATTTTATTGATCAGATAGTTGCAGTATGTGAGTTTTCAATCAACCTTTTCTTTTTCCTTCTACAAAATTTTCACAGATTGATGAAGATGTGCAGAGACACAATGAACTTCTTGAAGTGGTCAGAGCAGCAACACCATCAGAACTTGGTGAAATTATTTCTAGGCGTCGCAAAGATTTTACAAAAGAATTCTTTGTACATCTTCACATGGTGGCTGAATCTTATTATGATGATCTGGCTGAGCAAAATGGTAATACTGCATACTTTCCAGTTGGATAAATAGTAATGAATAAATAGCTTCCCAGGGGGCTGAAGAAGTGTAATTTAAGAAGTAAATATGCAGGTAGAGAAATACCTTTTTGGTCTCCAACTTTTTAGTATAGTTTTGATTTGTTCATTAAGTTTTAAAATATTACATTGAGTTTTGAGTTTAATTTCCATTTGATCCTTCGAAATTAAAATGTCATCTCGAGATGACCAAATGGAAAATATACTCAAAACTCAGGGCAAGGGGATAATTTCTCCTATATTGTTTTAGGCTATTCAAAGGATTAGTGGGCCCTTGAAATTGTTCCTTATCTTAAAATCTGCCTTAAGTAGCTAGATTGGCTAAGACATTATGTGTGTTTGTCATATGTTCAAATCTTTACCTCCGCATTCTTTAATTTTTTTTCTTTTGTTAATGATGTCTTCTTTCTTTAGCAAACGTCTTTTTCTTATATGCATATTTAAGATATGGTATTGATGGATGAACTGATATTTCTCCCCTTATATTTCAACTGATAAGCTTTTGCAAAGCTTGGGAATTCCTGCCTTGCTGCTGTACAGACATACGATGCTGCAACTGAAAACATTGAAGCACTGAATGCCGCAGAGTTGAAATTCCAGGATATCATCAATTCTCCAACTTTAGATGCTGCTTGCAGAAAGATAGACAATTTGGCGGAGAAAAACCAACTTGATTCTGCATTAGTATTGATGATCACAAAAGCTTGGTCAGCTGCAAAGGAGTCGAGCATGATGAAAGATGAGGTAATGCGTTTGCTTGCTACCCTTGCTGTTCGCCATTGTTGAAAATGTGTGGTTGTATGGTCCTATTTCTATGGTCTAGCAGGTTGGCAAGGCATCATCCGACCATTCAAGAAAATTAAAATGATTGTGTTAAGTCAGTAATTACGGAAACTTCCAATAACACTTCAAATACCATTATCTGTTTGAATGAAATGAGTACAGCTTAGGGCATCAGAGTAAAAAAATACCAATTCTTTCCCTTCAGTTTATGTGTTTCTGGTTGGGTCATGCGAGCAAATGGAGAATGTACCTCTAATTGATGTGCTATTGTTGCGTAATGACTTTCTGATGGTGTAAGCGTCGGTGTTGTTTTCTCTTTGTTAGGTGAAAGACATACTATACCACTTGTACGTGACTGCAAGTGGTAACCTTCAAAGATTAATGCCAAAAGAAATCAGGATTCTAAAGTATCTTCTCACAATTAAGGATCCTGAGGAAAAGCTAAGTGCTCTGAAGGATGCATTCACCCCCGGAGAAGAACTTGAAGGACAAGATGTGGACTGCTTATACACGTATGCTTTCGAACCTTATTGATATATTGAAATACTAATATGCCATAGTCTATTAGCTTGAACCAAAATTAGTGATTTAGTATGATCTCAAATATTCTGTGTTCAAACTCTTATGGTTCTATTTTCTATAATGTTGATAGTCTACTTGTTCAATACTCGATATTGAGCCAATTTTTGAGCCTACAAATGGGATGTTAAGTATATATTCAAAGAATTAGATATACGTTTAGATATAACCTAACTTATTAGCGGTGAGTTAGCGCTCATTGTCGTCATGCCTTCTCATCAAACAAGAAAGTTGGTCCCGTCAGATCTCTCGAACCTTCAATGTCCATCTAGTTAAGAGTATGGATATCACCATGACTTTACATTTGCGCAAAGCATACCACAATTACTTGAATGTTGTATGGAAAATGACCTCTAATTAATAATATTGCTTTGTCTGTTGTGCTCTATTCTTGGTATCATTTTTTTTAACATCCGTGAATGTTCAGGTTAGTTTACGTGCACTTCGACTTATCTCATGGGACAACCTGCTTGACCCTACAACATTTGGTTGCCAAGGGAATTCATAGGATATTAATTCTTAGATAGATGGCCATCATGGATTAAACTAATGACATCTTAACAATTTATTGAGATTATGTCTCCTTTTGTACCACTAGGTCAATACATGATGGTTTATACGTGGTATCACTTTAGGCTTCTCCTTCTTTTTAAAAAAAAGATAATCTTATTAGGTTCTTTTTCTACTTCGATAATCTTATTAGGTTCTTTTTCTACTTCTTCCCACTTTTAGGACGCCAGAGAAGCTTCATACATGGATAAAGACAGTGGTAGATGCTTATCATTTCAGCCGGGAAGGCACTCTCATTAAAGAAGCCAGAGACCTTATGAATCCACAGGTCATTGTTAAACTTGAGGAATTGAAGCATCTCCTTGAGAAAAAATTCATGTGAGGTAAAGGATTTGGTCGTTAGGTTTTAATATATGTCTTGAGTTATGCATAAAAAGTTGTATAGTGAATTTTTGTGTTTTGTTGTAATACAAAATGAATATGAATAATGTTTTCAGAATAGTTTATTTTCTCCACGGAAGTAGAGTGTAGTTCAAGTGGTGTTTTACTACGGCTTGTAGTTTCATGTTAGAATCTGTTTTCTCTTATTTTTCAATTTACTATTCTTTAATAATATTTATATCTTCTTTTTTTTTTTTTTTTTTTAATTTTTTTTTTTTTTAATAATTTTTTTTTTTTTTTTTTTAATTTTTTTTTTTTTTAATAATTTTTTTTTTTTTTTTTTTAATTTTTTTTTTTTTTAATAATTTTTTTTTTTTTTTTTTTAATTTTTTTTTTTTTTAATAATTTTTTTTTTTTTTTTTTTAATTTTTTTTTTTTTTAATAATTTTTTTTTTTTTTTTTTTATGCTTATAATTCCATTTTGGAACTTCTATGAAACGAAACGAAGGAGCAACTAAGGAGGTATTTGTGATACAAGAGTTGGTTATGAAGTTTGGAGTTAGAAAACCTTTGTTTGGGCGGCAGAGTTGTAAGAAGGAATTTCTTGATAAATGCAAAAATAGAGAAATGGAAGAAGATGGAGTTTCTTAACATCGATGGCAAATGCCATTGAAGTTAAGTTATCTAACACTAACTTATGAAGTTGGAGGGTCAAACACTCTTAAATGTATTTAGGTTTAACTTATGATAGTTGACCCATTTTGTTAAGGGCCAATCATCTTTTACTTTTTCATTAATAGGAAGATCATTTAACATGTCACATTAAAAAAATGAAAAATAAAACATATTCTATTACTTGTAAAAATATCTCTTAATTTATTGACTTTATTTGTTTATATTAATTGAATATCTGAATGTCAAATGTGTGTAAACTTTGGATGAAGAATTTATGATTTCGACCACCAACGTGAGAAAAGTAAAATAATAATTCTTTTACCAACCTAAACATAGTGATAATTGTCTTCTATTCTTCTTAGATTTAATTGGAGGTTCAAGACTTCAAGTTTCCATATTCCACCATTGTACTTCTAAGAATTACAGGTATTTGACATATTTAGTGCAATTTAGAGTCTTAAGAGAGTGATTTAAAACCATTTTCAAATATGTCTTTCATATTAAAATTAATTTAATGTCTCATTTTATATTTTTAAATAAATTATGTTTTAAAGTGATTTTAATATGATAAATGATTTTAACCACACTTTCAAATATGATCTAATACGTTGAAGTAGACGAAATTACAAACATTCCATATTTCAAAATCTTAATTTCATCTTCTACTCTTTTTTGTGTGCAACCGAAAGTGAACTCAGACATTATCCAAGTCAATTACCAAGTTCTTAATTTCACTTATTCAAAAAACAAAAAAACAAAAAATCTTAATTTTATATATATATTTTTTCATTCATATTTATATGAAGCCACAAAAGCTATTATAATGTTCTGTATATCAATAATGGTAAATAAATTTTATTTATTGCTTATGTTAAATTACATATTTGGCTTTTAAATCTTTAAAATTCTATCAGTTCACCTATATATTTTGTGTATTCTAAAACTATATCGTTAATCATGTCAACTTAGATATCACATGACATTATAATAGTATTATTATTTTAAAATATAATAATTAAATTTACACAACCACTTAAACGCAACTCAAATCATCAAAGGTATTAGTTATATTTCATAAGAAAGGTCTTGTAACCTCACATTTCGTAGTTACTTAAATATTAAACTTGATCATTTTTTAGGCCAAAAAAACCTGTGTGACTCCAGCTTAATGCCAAGCTGTATTCTCATGATGGTGAGCTGCTGTTTTTGTACAGACGACCCCTTTTCAAGGACAAAATTAAAAATTGTCCATTGTTTGAAGAAATTGAATGATAAATGATATTTTGCTTGCATCAGCACCTTGTGAAATTACCTATTTGACCTTGAGAACCACTCAGGCACTACGATTCAGAAGTTTCTTTGATCCTCGATATTTGATGCTAGATGCTTGGCTCAGGAGTTCACTCAATGCTCAGTATTCGATGCTTCATGCTTCATGCTTTTGATGCTCTTGCTCGCTACTCGATGTTCAAAGAAACATATATAACATAAAAGAACAAAAACAAAAAAAAAACCAAAAAAAAAAAATGAAGGAAAAAGAAAAAAAACACATAAAACAAAAAAAAGGAAAAGGGAAAAGGAAAAAAAAAAATAAAAAAAAAAAAAGGAAAAGTGAAAAGGAAAAAAAAAAATAAAAAAAAAAAAAGGAAAAAAAAAAAAAAAACAAAAAAAAAACCAAAAAAAAAAAATGAATGAAAAAGAAAAAAAACACATAAAACAAAAAAAAGGAAAAGTGAAAAGGAAAAAAAAAACTACAAAACTAACAACTAATATGCTTTTGAGATTTAAAGTGATAATTTCAAATAAGCAAAATACTAAAATTCATTGATTTTAAAACTTGGGTTAATTTTGATGTGGCTATATAAGCCCCTCTATCCAATCATTCCAAAATGGAAACTCCTATAATTATTATTTAAAAGAAATCAAATATCTTTAGAATGGGCTCAAAGTTGAGGGAAGAGAACTTCTCATTTATCCCATTATTTGTTTATTGGAATAAAGAAATTTAAAACTTTACGGCGTTCAAGAGTTCGGCTGCAATTCCAGTTTCCTGACGATCGGCTCCGACGGTTCATGCTTTCCCCCTTCTTTGACTGACTTCGAAATCCAAATTTCAGATTATCGTTCCCGAAATTATAGCATAATCATCTGATCCAATTCCTCCGAGTAGACTTATGATCAGAAATTGATCGACAATGAATCGGAAATTCTGCAGCTGCGCTATCTGTGAAAATTCAAATCAATCTTCCATTTGCACCGGTTGCGTCAATCACAGGTGTGGAGGTTCTTTAAGACTGTGATTAAACTTCCCTGCTTGACTCAAGGAGACGTTTATTGGTGCTCATATTTTTGGCTTCAATTTTCCGGCAGATTGAATGACTACAACTCTACGTTAAAATCATTGAGAGCTCGGCGAGATATGTTGTATTCGAGGTTGAGTGACGTGCTTGTGGCAAAGGTTTGGTGATGTTCATGCTTGATTGTCGCTCTCTTTAATTTTTTGTCTCCTCGTTTGAGGTTTAACTGTCGTGAATATTCCTTTCTGAAACTCTTATACCAAATTATCGGCGAAAAAAAACCTTGGATGGAGTTGCGTTGCTAGAAATTGCTGATGAGATGGCCGATGCCTCTGTTTTTCTATAATTCTTTTGTTATTTCACCTATCCTTACAAAGCATTCGATCTTATGAATTTTCTTCGGCTTCGTGTTTACAGCTGGTCCTGTGTTATCATATAGTGAATAGTATTATTTATCCATGCAATGTACTTGTGGAGCAAAGTGCCTTGTTCGAGGAATTTTAATTTGTTTGATTGTTGCTTCTCAGGGAAAGGCAGACGATCAATTAAACTGGAGAGTGACTCGGAATGAGAAACTTACGAGGTTAAGGGAGAAACTTCGTCGCAGTAGAGAGCAACTCGAGCAAGGTTTCTGAACCTCCAATAGAACTTCTGAAAGCAATCTAGTCCCTTAGATGTTTGCTAAATTATGTTATGTGCAAGTGCTTATCAAATCTAAAAAATTATTTTATGCCCTCAGGAAAGGCAGAGATTGAGATGACATCCTTTGATCTCCAATTGAAATATGCAATGCTTGAATCAGCCCGTTCAGTGGTACTCCGTTTATTTACTTAAAATTTATACTAGTTAATATAACCTTTCCTCCCTTCTATTCAGACATCCCGCGAACATGGTTGTTTTTGAATGTTTTGTTGCAGTTGGAAAAACAACGAGTCGAACAACTGGAGAAGGCGTATCCTGACCTTATTAGCACCAAGAATCTGGGACATGTATAACCTATATTCCCCCTTCTAATATGGACATTATTTTCAAGCCTGTCTTTTAATGGCCGCTTCTTTCTATATATTTTTGCATAAATATACACTTGTATACATGTACCATTTTATCTTCACAAACTGTTTAGGCTAACAAAAGGGGCATGTCTGAACATATATAAATGTACCACATGTCAAATGACCTCGTTAAACAATACTTGGTTAATGCCTGATGGAATTATGGTTCCCCACCACCATCACACCCACACCCACACATCAAACTACGCTTTTGTACTGAAGATTTCTTTTTATTTTTTAGTTGGACCTCTTTCACATTTGACTTTATGCTTAATGTAAAAATGTTTTATGGAGACAGATGGCAATCACCTCTGAACGCCTTCACAAACAATCTGTGGTCATAAAACAACTATGCAAATTATTTCCACAACGTCGGGTAAGCTCTTATCAATATGTATGTTTCACTTCTTGAGCGCTTAGTACATGCTACTCACTGCTGTTGATTTTCTGATGAATTATTTTTCTCCATAGACAACTCGATCATATGTTGCATGAAAATGTATTTGGATCGTCTTTTCCCACTGTTAAACTTTAATATTCTCTTATTTCAATATGAAAAGAACTATTTTGAAGCTATTACATAAACTATCAGGTCTGCTTACACAAATCTTTCTGCTTTTGTTTTCCTTTCGTGTTGGAAGTTTAGCCTCTGATCTAGTACAAATCTTATGGAGTTAAATGCTGCTGATACACATTTCCTTGCATTAATGCAGTGCTTTGTTTCAGAAGAATCTGAGACGATACTTACAGGAAAAACTACATTTTGAAAGCTCTATATAACCATGAATTAAAATTTTCTACTTACTTATGATATAATACCCTGACACATAATTACAGCTAGAAGTGTTGTCAGTTTAAGCCAAGGCCTCAGACCTGTTAATTTTTGGTAGCGTTTATTTGTTAATAAAAAAAAAAATTGGTTTTTTTTTTTTTTTTTTTTTTTAAGTTTCTCAGTCCATTAATTTAACAAAATGTTTCATTAGGACGAGTAGTTTTTTGTTTGCTGATGAATGCTTCCCCAAATGTGTCTACATTCAAAATATGATTGTAGATTTTAGTTCGTGGAGAGAAAAATGTGGGACCCGGTGAACCATTTGATCAAATCTGTAATGTGAGCTTACCAAGAAGACTGGATCCCCATTCTGTTGAGCCGTATGAGCTTTCGGCTTCTTTAGGGTAACTTCTTCTCTGTATGAACCATGATGATTGAGTTTTGAATGTTTGTGGTTTCATCTGTACGATACAACACAGTTTTAGTATGATTATACTGCCTTGGATTCATTTTTGTTCTTCCTAATGCGAGTATGCTGTCTCATCATCTTCCTACATTTAATTATAATCCGATATTTTTTCTTTTAATTGAAGTCGTCCTTGATTTAAATGGCAGATACATGGTGCAACTTCTAAATCTTGTTGTTCAATATTTGGCTGCACCTGCACTTCACAACTCGGGTTTTGCAGTATGTGCACTTCTAAATTTCTATCTCTATGATTACTCAGTCAAAATATTTGACAAAAAAGAAAATAGTTGTTGCTTATTTCAGTCACTGAAAATTATTTTGTAACTTTTTTGTTTTCTAGTTATGGGATGGTTAAAGTTGTGAATTTTTATTGACAATCTTGATGACAGTTTAATTGAACATAGGGAGTTGTGGAAAGGATAACTGATAATAATGGGTACAAAACTCTTCTTTTTGTGTTTGAAGGTGTAAGGGGTTTAGCAAATTTATATTGTATGAGATGAAAGGATTTCATCTATATGTCATTCAAATCCAAATTAATAATTTTTTGGTTTTCATTCTTAATTGTTATTTGTGACACGTCTCCTTTTATTTATTTACCTATGCACAATGTTGTAGGGTTCTTGTTCACGCATATGGCAAAGGGATTCATATTGGGACGCTTGTCCATCTTCTCGAAGGTAAGTTGGTTTAATTTGCAAACTGCATTCACACGTCTTATTTGTTAACTTTTGGACTGAAAGCGTTGGCTTTTACAGCAATGAGTATCCAGTTTTTATACCACGCCAAAGTTATTGTTCAACAAGTGGGGAAAATTCATGGTCTGATAAAAGTTCTAGTAACTTTGGTGTTGCTTCGTTGGAATCAGAGAGGAAACCCCATTTAAGTTCACTTGAAAATAGAAGCTTCAACTATTCCTCTGCTTCTCCACATTCTATTGAAACGCACAAGGATTTGCAGAAAGGGATTGCCCTCCTAAAGAAAAGTGTAGCATGTGTTACCGCATACGGCTATAACTCCCTTTCTTTAGACGTTCCATCTGAAGCTTCCACTTTTGAAGCATTTGCTAAATTATTGGCTACTCTTTCTTCATCAAAGGAAGTGCGTTCTGTTTTTTCCCTCAAAATGGCTTCTTCCAGGTATTTCCATCCATTTTTCACTTTTAAGGTTTTCTGACATTTGAACTTGATTCACTATGTTTTGTTTGTCATACAAGAAATGGGAAAATATTGTCATGTTGACAATTATTTTTAGTCATACGGCTTAACCTGTCTAATACACTTGGTCATATCTTCTGCACTCAAGGTCCCCCAAGCACGTTCAGAAACTGAACAAATCTGCATGGAATGTGAATTCCGTCTCATCCAGCATGCTGCTCGAGAGTGTACATCCACAAATAATGGTATGAATTTGCAACTTGATGTTGATATAGTATGTTGTTTGTATAAAGTTTTAAGGTTTTTCTCCCTATTATCATCTGTTATTAAAAAATTTAGTGATTTTAAATGTTAGGGATATACAATTAAATTTGCTTTCATCCACTAGCTTAACCTTTTGGGTAAATTGGCGATTTAACATGGTAGCGGAGCTGGTTGGTTCGGGATATTCTATGTTCGAACCCTTGCAATATTGTTTCCTCCCCAATTTATATGGATGGATTTTCACTTATTGGGTCTTCTTCATATTTCAAGCTCATAAGTGAAAGGGAGTGTTAGTGATATTCGATAAATTTGTCTTCACCCACTAGCTTAATCTTTTGGGTAAATCGGCTATTTAACATTAAAGAAATGAAAACATCCATAACTGCCTCCCAACCTTTAAAAATGACCCTCATTTGGATTGTATTTTTTCAAGTTTGTAAGTTATAATCCCAAAAAATCAACTGGAGATGCATGCAAATTTCTCCATTGTTATTTCTTCTATATAGTTGCTGTCATCTTCTTTGTTACTTTTTCTCATCTTCCTTTGTTATTCCATATTCCTCTTCCCTCATTATTTTCCAAAATGTAAAATCCACGAAACCCCATATATACAAAATAGAGAGAATGAACAATTGTGAGAGTACTGTCTGCATATCAGCATCAAGCACTTGGTTTTGTTAATTCATTTTTTTGCTTCTGAATTCAGAAAACCAATTATGGGAGTAACCTTCCAAGTTCTGCTTCGAGTTATCTTTATGCCACTGAATTCTCCGATGCTGGAAAGAATGATTCCACCATTGAAGGATGGGACCTCATAGAGCATCCAACTTTTCCTCCTCCACCTTCCCAAGCTGAAGACATTGAGCATTGGACCCGAGCAATGTTCATCGATGCCACCAAACAGTAATTTATGGGTAACTAAACTAACACTGTTTTCTTCTCTTCTTTTATTTTCCCCCTTAAAGTTGCCACCAATAAATGATGCTAGTTCATTTCATTGAAATAAAAACACCTAATATAACTTATCTCAAGCTGTTTGTTTTCCTCATGGGGCATGTTTCAAAATTTCCTGTCCAATGTTGTTTCTACTTTGTAGATTATGTTTTTAAAAATACCCATCTACATATATGAAACACAAGAATGATTGATCGAGCAATTATAAATTTCCAGGTTTGAAGATTTATTGGCATATGTGCGCGCATCTAAAATGTCTTGATTTTTATAGCCTTGCAGTTCAATGTGGATACAAAATATGATGTTGCTTTTGCACTTGTGCAGTTAAATGTTATCATGGCGGAACAAAATTTAGTGCATTAGCTCCTAGATCTCTCTTTAACCCCTTCGTTTTATTAAATCTTGGGCAAATTGCAAACACTACCCTTAAAGTAAGCTGATAGGTGCAATTAACTCTCAAATTTTCAGTTGTAAAAGTTAAACCCTCAAATTTGTCCAAGCATTAAAATTGGACATTTGGACCGGTAGAAGTGGTAGAAGTTGTAACAATTGTACTAAGTGTGAGGACTCAATTTTTATCATTTGGGGTACAATTTCTACCATTATTGTTACTTTGAGGGCCTAATTTTAATATTTGTATAAATTTGAGGGCTCAATTTTTACAATTGAAAGTTTGAAGGTGTAATTGATTGCTTGAAATTACCACCATACTTCAGGGTGGTTTTTGCGATTTACCCGTAATTCTTTTAACTCTTTATGGTAATTGTAATATTATGATGCATATTTCCTTGTTCTCCTCCGATTTTAATAACATATGGCATCGCATCAGGTAAGCACGAAAAAGAGAAGCAGTTGGAACACTCAATGCATGACCTGTAAATATGGAGACTTCAAAAGGTGTACATCCATGAACATATTTAGGTTTTTTTTTTCTCTTTTAATATCCGTGACTGTTCAGGCCAGCTTACGCGCACCTCAGCTAATTTCATGGGACAACCCGTCGCGTCTGACCCTAAACATTTGGGTGTCAAGGAACTCTGAACATATTTAGGTTTAGGATAACTTTGATTATGCCATCATTAGGATAACTTTGATTATGCCATCATCTTTATCTGGATTTATTTAGAGTTAGGATAACTTATAGTTATTCCATCATCTTAGCCAATATTATTCTTGGATTTTTTTTTCCTTTTTCTTTTAATGGGTACGCATAGTTGAGTTAGTTTGTGAGGATGTTTTTCATATGTATATATTATTTGGCCTTTAAAATTAGCTCATTCCCTTTTATGTCATGATTTTATTGGTTTGAAGTACCCATCCACTCCTCAAAGTTGATTTCACTAGACATGGACACACTAAGAACACTAAGGCCTCGAAAACAATTTAAGCCTTGTTTGATAATTATTTTGTTTTTGGTTTTTGGCTTTTAACAATTAATTCTATTTTCTCTCAATTTTCTTATCATGATTTGTATTTTATCTTTCTTAAGTTCAAGAATTGAATTCTTAGTCAAATTTCAAAAACAAAAAACAAATTCTTAAACAACTGTTTTTTTTAGTTTTTAAATTTTGGCATGACTTTTGAAAATATTAGTAAAAAATAGATGACAAAACAAGAAATTTAGATGTAAAATGAGCATTTATAGGCTTAATTTCAAAAACTAAAAACCAAAAACCAAATGATTAACAAATGGGGTTTTAATTTTTAGTTTTAGGTTTTTGAAAATTAGTTTTGTAGACACCATTTCCACCAATAAGTTTCTATATTTTGTCATTGAGATTTTATTAATGTTTTAAAAAACTAAGTCACCTTTAAAAACTTCAACAAGTAGTATTTGTTTTTAAAATTTAGAATTTAGCCAGAGGTTTAAGTGTTTATTCAAAAAAATTGTGAAAAACAAGCATAAATTTGAAAAACAAAAACTAAAAGTCAAGTTGTTATTAAAGTGGTCTTAATATACTATACTTTTCAAGTTTGTAAAGTTTTGTGGATGGCAATTTGCACTCGCAATAACGAAAAGTTCTGCTTTAGTAGTCCTTGTTGAATTGAACGAAGGGACTTTTATATAAAACATTAGCATACAAACACTATGGCACTAAGATAGCGAATGCTTTGTTTAGGTCAAATTGGCTCAGCCATGTCTTGAGAGCTTTTAGTTTCCAAAACTTACAATTGGAAGCAGTCTCATCAGTAGTTCTGAAAGATAATTAGGAAGTACTTTCACATAGTTAGTATATTTCTTCATCACCCTTTTTACTTCTTTCTCTTCTTTGGTGGTGGAAGAGTCTCTTCGTCGTCGTCTTCTTCAAAGTTGTCTTCTTCTATATCTTCTTCATCCACATCTTCCTCGTCTTCATTATTATCTTCATTATTCTCATCGCTCCCACCATCATCATTATCTTCTTCATCGTCATCACCACCCTCACCACTGTGCTCACTTCCATCGTTGCCATTGTCATTGCTAGCATCTTCTCCTCCATTGGCACCATCTTTAGTGGGAGCATTTTTACCTTCTTCTCCATTTTCAAGCACTTCTTGATCTTCTCCAAGTTCATTATCACTGTCATTATTCTCATTTTCATTTTCTTCTCCATCAATAGGCTTTGTTGTCTGACATTTCCTAGACTTGGATTTCCTTTTGTTGTTGGATGCATCAATGCCATTCATCTTATTCGAATCCATGAACTGGATAGGAAATCAATTTGAATCATGCCACAGAGATATAGTTCATTAGAAAGAGCAATTATAGATGATCACCAAAAAGGGGGGAAAGTAGAACCAGGATGACAAGAAAGAATAAGGAAACAAACAGAACTTCCAAAAGCAATGTGATTCAACTTTTGTTGCCACCTTGTGGAAAATTGTTAGATATAAATATGTTAGATACATATAAATGCTCTTTTCAAATATAACAAAAGGAACCAAAATATTTACAAATGTAACAAAATTTCATGGTCTATTTGCAATAGATTACTATAGACTATTTTTTGTGTCACGATAGACATAGATAGTAGTCTATCGCGATAGACCGTGATGTTTTGCTATTAGTTGTAAATATTTTCAGCACTTTTTTATTTAAAATAATTTTCCTACATATAACTCTATTGGTGACATAGTATATCTCAAAAAAAAAAAACATCTTTTCATCGTTGCGCAAAGAAAATATTTTGTTACGAATGAACAAGATACTGAAGAATTGTCCACACATAAAATCATAATTATTAATACAGCTTAGGGAATCTTTTGTTTATAGCCCAATATGGCTGGGGGGGGGGGGGGGGGGGG
>QLSR01000259.1:833315-852318 GCA_031780015.1 Citrullus colocynthis
GGGGGGGGGGGGGGGGGGGGGGGGCGTTTTAGGATAAAAGGGTGAACATAATAGGCCTAGGAAGGCTGCGTTGAGCCGACAAGATTGCAGGGTATCACCATTTACTAATACCATTATTGTTTGATAAAATTAATGTGTACAAGGAATAAACTGTGTTATCATTCATTTTTTCTTATGACACGTTAATCACAAAGATTAAAATAATTAACATGTTAAGTTTTTAAGTTTAAGATGAACTTGCTAGAATTTGAGTTAGATTGTCCATAAAATACTTACGAGTCAGGCTTAGAATACATACTTTTGTACTAATGACCCATTTTTGGATGTGTTAAAAATGACTCAAACCTAAACAATGAATGAAAATTAACTTTTTGTTGATCTCAACGGCCGAAGCTCAAAGGTTGGCCCAAGCCCACCCAAGCTCAATCTAAGCTTGGCCCAAAAGTCAACGTTTGACTGGTCCAATCTAGTCCAACCTATTCAGTGGATTGGATACAAATCATCATTTTGGTAATCAAACTAGCTCATTTGCGCCATGTTTGGATCAACCTCCAATCCACATTGGACCAACCCAAATATATATGCATACGTGTAGTTTTTCCTATATTTATATAATGTATATATTCAAAAAATAAATTTTTTAAAAATCTTTTTAAAAATATATTTAGATATATTGCAGTTTTTAGTTAACATAATTTTTTAAAGTATTAAAAAACTAATAAATCTTTATGGGAAAATTAAATCACTAATATAAAATTTTATAATATCAATGATTTTATCTAAAAAATAATAAAATAAAATTTTAATAACATTTCATTAAAAATCGAAAATATACGTATATATTTTTAAATATTTAAATAATTAATATTCAATGAATTAATCCAATGGGCCGGCCTAAGTCCAACCAAAGTTTGATCTAAAGAGCAAAGTCTACGGGTTGAGCTATGGGCTTGCTTATTGAAGATTGGGTTGGCCTGATCCAAGCCTAAAGAGCGTCATAGGCCTTTGGGCTTAGGCTTTCACTTTTTAGGGCCAAGTTGGCCCAATGATGAGGGTGATGTAATAGTGACTATTGCATTAGGGATGTTCCTCCCATCACAAAAAAATAGGAGCTCTTACACAATATTCATTTCAACCGACTTTTTTTTTAGAAAAAAAATCAACAGTTGACCAATTGATGTTTAGAAATGAAAATCGCATTAGGATTTTGACCCTTTCGCGATGGATGAGATATCTTTAATGCGATTAGGCAATGGTGCTATAACGTAAACAAAAAGTTAGTTTTCATTAGTTTTCAAGAATTGGGTCATGCAACATTAAAGCCACTGGGATTGAGTTATCAATACAAAAATCTCACGTATATTGGTATGCACGAACACCATGCTACCATTTACTTTATACGTGCATAAAATTATTTTTCGACTCTATAAATTTAACTATTAAAATTCTAAAATCTACCTTTGTACCAAGTTTTTTAAAAAAATTTATGTTATTCAAGAACCCAAAAAAAAATTACATTTATTGCTTACATGTTTTTATCTAATTTTTTCTTAAATTTAAAAATAATTATTAGTTTTCTATCAAGTTTAATTTAATTGAAGTGTAGTTCAATTCTTGTTCATATATATACGTAAGTTAAAAAAGAAAAAGGCCAAATAAGTAATTTGAATTCATAATATTTGTGAAAATTTTCAATTTTGTTTTGTTTTTGGAAAAATAAATTTCATATGCTTATATCTTGATTCCTTTCTTTTTCCAATCAATTCTTTTAAGTTAAAAGTTCATAGATAGAGTGATGATGTCATATAAAATTCATTTTATCTGGTATAAAATACCTTATATTTTAATTTGATTAGATATTCTCTATGAATAAGAAAAAAAAATCTATTTTACATTATTGATTTTGAATTATTTTTTTTTTTTTCCACATGTAGATTGATCGAAATATAAAATAATTGATTCACATTGGCACTTATCTCAAGTTATTACTAGAGAAAATGTAGTCATTAAAAATGTAATGATATTGCCGGCTAAGAGTTTCACATTAAAATCATTTTTAGACTTACACATTTTTATTATTATTATTATTTTGGATTTTCAACTCTTGGTAACTCATTTAAATAAATCAACAAGACCGACAGATATTATTGAATATTTTAAACAGCAAGAGGTGACAAAATTGAGAAATGACACAAATTATGGAAAATTATTATATCTTTCTAAAAGTTTCCACAGTTAGAATGAAAAAAAAAAAAAAAGAAAAAAAACGTTTGCAAAAGAGATTTAAAAAATGGAAAGAAAAAAGGTGTAAACATGAGAGGACAACAAGTCTCGGGACTCTCATCTTTCATGAGAAACTTGAGTTTTAAATATGATTTATACTTTTCTAGTGGAAAGCACCGTTTCAGTCTTTAATCTTTTGCTTTAAAATAATTCCAAATATTAAGCTTTAAACCCATCTTAGTATTTTAATTTTCACGTTTCTTATATAACCAATCATTGCTTGCACTCAATTTTATGTTTGTCTTTCCTTTACACGTAAAAAATACTTTTAAAATTATAATTATATATATATATAAAAAGTCTACAAATCCGTTTTTATTAAATAATTATTTGCACAAAAATAGATCCAGTTTTTATCTTTCAACTTTTAAAAAGGTTTATGTTTATATTTGTTCTATTTAGTTTATAATTTTTTTTTTGTTAAAATATTATTTTAGTCCGTATGTTTTATCATTTATTTAATTTTACGTCCAATTTTAATCTTTGTATTTTCAATAAATTTTATATTTAGACCCTCGAAGTTAATTTTTATTGAAATTTATTACATAATCATAATAATTTTCATGCAAGAAACAATATATGGATATATTTTTAAAATTTATAGTGAAAATGTTTAATAAAAAAAATAAAAAGTAGTGAAAAATCCACAACAAACAAGTAATAAGAACTAAATTTAAGATTTATTGAACGCTTAGAAACCAAAATTGGATGTTTGAAAGTATACGGGTTAAAATTGAACAAACTCTAAAGTATAGAGACCAAAAGTATATTTTAACCTAAACTTTTAGTATCCATTTGAATTTTTAAAATCCTTAAAACAAATAATCACGACTTTGTCTAATATTCATCTTTTAATTTACTTGACTTGAAATGACGTTTGTATTAACGTGTCAATATATATTCTTAAAAGCAATTGAATATTAACTTATACACTTGTTGTTTTTATGTTTGACATAATAATTTTATTTCGATTTGTCAAAATAAGCATAGCCAAATAGATAAAAAAAACTCGATTCTCCTGCTTCTTAAAATAAAAAATAATAATAAAATAAAAAATAGACACTACATTAGTTTTAAAATAAAAACAAGAATTTAAAATTTAAAAAGTAAAAGATACATTTTAAGAGCTCAAAAATAAAAATAAAAACTCGGCAGATAGGATTTAAACCTAATGAATATAATCCTCACGAGATGTGTCGTCTTTCGTATTGTAAGTAATAACAAATTCAGAAGGTAAAGAACAGAAGACAAGGAATTATTGTGATTTCGAAAACAGAATATGAACAGACCAAACAGGATCGTTAACGAATTGAGAAGAAGGAAAAGAGCGGTATAACTTCACCTGAGAAGAAGCAATCAACTCGGCCAGGGCGACGAGGGTAAGAAGCGTCGCCGAAAAGCCTCCGGCGCAGGTTAGCAGCAATCGCTGATGAACATAAGAAGTTTGGGTGTCCATTGTTGTATAGGGTCCAAAGAATCTGCAAACAGAGAGAAGGCAAAAAAAAAAAAAAAAGCCCAACAAAACAAGCTATGCAACAATTTCATTTTTGACAACTTTTTTCCTTTTTTCTTTTAAAAGTTGAATATATTTCTTAATAGTTTTCTTAATGGTTTCATTCTACTTTTGTCTATGAGAAGGTGTCTATTTCAAGCTGTGGAGTCAACAGAACGTGGGCAGAGAAAGATAAATTCTCGTAAGCTGTGGGGACATCATTTCTAGTAGGAGTTCAAAATATATATATATATATTACATTTTTACACCATCATCAATCCATTACACTTACACTACCTCAATTGTATGAGCTAACATCTAATCAACATTCTTCCATTTTCTTCTTTCTTTCTACTTTGCAATTTGTTTAATTTTAATCCTTGTTTAAAACTTATTATATAATTCTAATAATTTTAATGCAAACAAACCCAATATGTGAATATCTTTTCAAATTTTATAATGAAAAGCATAGGATGATCATATCTAACTAAACTAATAAATATATTATACAATAGCTTAAGTAAGCGGTAATTAACAGTAAATTATAAATGTTTTTTTTTTTTTTTTCTCTTTTTTTTTTTTTTTCATAACCAACAGATTCTTTCTAAATCTCCTTACCACCTCTCCAAATCCTCCAATAATATATATATATATATTACATTTTTACACCATCATCAATCCATTACACTTACACTACCTCAATTGTATGAGCTAACATCTAATCAACATTCTTCCATTTTCTTCTTTCTTTCTACTTTGCAATTTGTTTAATTTTAATCCTTGTTTAAAACTTATTATATAATTCTAATAATTTTAATGCAAACAAACCCAATATGTGAATATCTTTTCAAATTTTATAATGAAAAGCATAGGATGATCATATCTAACTAAACTAATAAATATATTATACAATAGCTTAAGTAAGCGGTAATTAACAGTAAATTATAAATGTTTTTTTTTTTTTTTTCTCTTTTTTTTTTTTTTTCATAACCAACAGATTCTTTCTAAATCTCCTTACCACCTCTCCAAATCCTCCAATAATATATATATATATATTACATTTTTACACCATCATCAATCCATTACACTTACACTACCTCAATTGTATGAGCTAACATCTAATCAACATTCTTCCATTTTCTTCTTTCTTTCTACTTTGCAATTTGTTTAATTTTAATCCTTGTTTAAAACTTATTATATAATTCTAATAATTTTAATGCAAACAAACCCAATATGTGAATATCTTTTCAAATTTTATAATGAAAAGCATAGGATGATCATATCTAACTAAACTAATAAATATATTATACAATAGCTTAAGTAAGCGGTAATTAACAGTAAATTATAAATGTTTTTTTTTTTTTTTTCTCTTTTTTTTTTTTTTTCATAACCAACAGATTCTTTCTAAATCTCCTTACCACCTCTCCAAATCCTCCAATAATATATATATATATATTACATTTTTACACCATCATCAATCCATTACACTTACACTACCTCAATTGTATGAGCTAACATCTAATCAACATTCTTCCATTTTCTTCTTTCTTTCTACTTTGCAATTTGTTTAATTTTAATCCTTGTTTAAAACTTATTATATAATTCTAATAATTTTAATGCAAACAAACCCAATATGTGAATATCTTTTCAAATTTTATAATGAAAAGCATAGGATGATCATATCTAACTAAACTAATAAATATATTATACAATAGCTTAAGTAAGCGGTAATTAACAGTAAATTATAAATGTTTTTTTTTTTTTTTTCTCTTTTTTTTTTTTTTTCATAAACAACAGATTCTTTCTAAATCTCCTTTCCACCTCTCCAAATCCTCCAATTATATATATATATATATATATTACATTTTTACACCATCATCAATCCATTACACTTACACTACCTCAATTGTACGAGCTAACATCTAATCAACATTCTTCCATTTTCTTTTTTCTTTCTACTTTGCAATTTGTTTAATTTTAATCCTTGTTTAAAACTTATTATATAATCCTAATAATTTTAATGCAAACAAACCCAATATGTGAATATATTTTCAAATTTTATAATGAAAAGCATAGGATGATCATATCTAACTAAACTAATAAATATATTATACAATAGCTTAAGTAAGCGGTAATTAACAGTAAATTATAAACGTTTAAAAATTATATTTAATATTTTTTTTCTTTTAAATATATATAAATGTGAATCATAAAAGTTGTTAGAATAGTAGAAATTAAAATTAAAAAAATAATAATAAAAAAAGAAACTTGCGGGAATTTCCTGTAACTTCCCATAAGATTCTTATGGAAAATTTCCGTAAGTTTTTTTTTAACACCTCCCTCATCTTAAAGATTTTTTGGGAAATTCTGTAAGTTTCAGTAAGGATTCTTGCGGGATTTTTCATAAGCTTTTTGTAATTATTTTTTTTTTTACTTCTCTACCATCCTAAAGATTTTCGAAAAAATTCTCTTAAAGTTTTTTCTAAAAAAAAAAAAAAAAAAAATCTCCACCATCTTAAGGATTCTTACGTGGATTCTATTCTTATATCCGCATTAATTTTATTTAACATATTCAGCTTGACTTTCACCCAATAATAAATGTTTTCTTTTTTTATAAATACATTTTTTTCCTTGTGCGAACCACACCATTTTTATTTTCATTGTTATTATGCCATGAATATGTCACTAGTAATTATCCAATTTATTCATAATTTAGTCTACATGATCTAAATTTGAAATTTATCGGAATTGATCGTTAATTTCTGTTTAGATTTTTTTTTTTAAAAAAAAAAAATAAGAATGGCTAAACTAAAAAACATTGAACACAATTTTTATATTTGTTAAAGAAAAAACATATCATTTTTATTTTATTATTAATTTTTAAGTGAACGTTGACCCCTCAAATAAGTGACAACATGTTTAAAACTAAAACAAAAATCGGAGCCATTTGAATGAGGGAGAAAATGGTATTTTCACCATGTGAGGTCTTCCACTTAAAATAAATCTGGAAAGGTAAAAAAGGCAAAAGAAGTTTTAGAAAAAATGGTTACTTTTGTCCTATAAAAAAATATTTTAGGTTAGAAATAGCAATTTTTTCAACAAAATATCACTAATGTAAACATAATATGAATAATAGACTTTTAAAAATCTTGAAATGTATATTTACTAATTTAAATTTAAATTTTAAATTTTTTGTTTTTTAATTTTTCTAAAAATATCCATTGAAATTGATATTTTATCGAAATGTCTGGAAAATTAAGGTTTCAATATTTCCGTCAACATCAACATTTTAAACCTTTGATTACAATAAAAATGGCAATATTTCTTTCACCTTTTCAATGTAAAATTTTGACCTAGTTCACGTTCAATTTGATTTAGGCATTTATAAGGTAGTTGTAAAACATCAGATTGCATTCTTATAGAATCCTAGGGTAGCTAACTTCCAACAACTTTCCATTAGAAGGAAAGAAAGAAAGAAAGAAGAAAAAAAAAAAAAAAAAGCCCAACAAAACAAGCTATGCAACAATTTCATTTTTGACAACTTTTTTCCTTTTTTATTTTAAAAGTTGAATATATTTCTTAATAGTTTTCTTAATGGTTTCATTCTACTTTTGTCTATGAGAAGGTGTCTATTTCAAGCTGTGGGGTCAACAGAACGTGGGCAGAGAAAGATAAATTCTCTTAAGCTGTGGGGACATCATTTCTAGTAGGAGTTCAAAATATATATATATATATATATATATATATATATGAAAAATTGGAAATCCAAATCGGATCAATTTCAATGGTTTGATTTTTAAAATAAAATTAGATATCTTGGTTTGGATTTGTTGAAAATAAAAAACTATTGGTTCGGATGGATTTAAAATTAAAAAACAAAAGAATCAATTAACCCGGGATAAATATGCCCTTAAAAGTAAACTTTAACCTAGGTCTCTTTTAGTATTTAATAATTACGGTACATGTATATTTTTGTTTAAAATGAATAGCAACAGTAATTATGGTGATCCTGACCTCCAAATGCTTCTGTCCTAATAAAACCCCCTCCTCCCAATCCCAACCGTAGACTCTTTGGCAATAATAAGTCAAAACTGCAACCATTCTTTTTTGACGTCGATTTCCCCTCTTTCTTTGAATCTTCTCTTTCCAGAGATGTACTTAATTAATTATTCCATCAATGAACTATAAATACAAACTATCTCTATACTTCATCATCTATATTTATTTTTTACTATAATTGTATTTATGAGGCTTAATATTCAAAAACTAGTACTTCTTTGGAATACAATATATTTTGTGTGTTTCTGTTGATCATATTCAAATTGGTTGTTTTGTTTATGTGTCTTTTTTTTTTGTGTGGGTTTCTAAAACTTGAAAATATATGGTTTTTTTTAATAATTAATAAAATTTTGATTGTCATTTTTGGAATTTTAGATTTTTTTTTTTCTTTAATAAGTCCGTAAGATTTAAAAATATTTGATATTTTAATAGTTAATGGAATCTTCGTTTTGTTATGATTTGAATTTTATATTTGGTAAAGTGGGCTGTTTCAAGCGACGCCCAAGAGGAACCTATCCATTGGGCCGGATAAGGCCCATACTTTCATTACCGAGTAATGGAGCATAGCCATAGTTGATTGAAGTGATTGATGGGCTTGGATAATTTCCCATATCTTAACAAAATATATATATATATATTATATGGTATTACTAGAATAATTTTATTAGCCAAAAACAAATGTCTTCATGAAAAATATTTTTTTTCATTTAGAATGTTGCCAATATGCATATACATATATACTACGGTGAACAACGGATGTTACAAGAATATAATGATTGATATAGACTATTGTGAGACACTTTGTCTAATTTCAAAATAAGTTAATATAATTTTTAATGCCAATTTAACCAAAACCTCAATTGATTTAGACCGACACTTCTCGATGAAGAGGTTTCAATCTTCATAAACTAGAAAAAAGTTTAGTAAATGATTCGTAAAAATCAACCATATAATATATATGTAATGCCTTAAATATTAAAAAATTGGCATAGAATACTAAAAAAAAAAAAAAAAAAAAATTGAAAGCGTAAGACAAATATGAATGTTTAAAAGACACTAAATTATGGTTTAAATTATATAAAAAGAAAAAGTAGAAAAGGATGGTGGTGAATGTGAGTCCACAGGGAGAAATACAATAATTTTGTGGGAAATTGAAAGTGATGCATTTTATTAAATTTGGGCTTTGGGTGACAAATTCATCACTCTTAATACTTTTAACACAAAAAGGTTTTCTCCCTTTTTTCTTCCCTTTTGCTCTTTGCTTTATTTTCTTTCTTTGGATGCATTACCTTATGTGTATTATTTGCATCTCTCTTCCCATACTTAGTTCCTCAATTATTTGGCTATTCCTTAAGTAAGAATCTAAGTGGGTTATATATATATATATATATATATATATATTTTTTTTTTAAAAAAAAAGCTTGCAAAAAGGTACAACAAAATACATTAATTAGACTTATAACCCACATGTTTACTATTTGCAAAACTAACAAAAACGTAATCCAACTTACAGGTAAAAGATGTAAAATGTCGCAAATGCCCTCCTATTCACATACACTTTATACACTTAATAATGATGCATTTAACTAACATATTATATACTCGTCAATCATGCACTCGTATTAATATACTTAACAAACTTAATAAACCTGATACACTCTCTCCCTCCCAATACCTCTCTTTCACCAACTAGAACTCCCTCGGGAGCAACCATCTATCACCTCCCACTACCCCACCTCTTTGCCACTTACCTCCATCGATCATTGCATGTCCAGTCGTCGGTTGTTGCTTTCCTCTCTCTCAACCTTTCTTTCTATCTCTCCATCCATATTTGAAGTTTTCTTTTTGTCATATTTGCAAAATATTATATATGGGCAATATACCTACAAAATAATATATTCAAATTGCCATCCATTATAATTCTTCTCTTTCTCTTACTATATATATATATATATAATATGACAACTCTATTGGGAGATCAATATACACTGGATTTATTGTAATTAAGAATGCAAAAATAGTTTTTTTAATTAAAATAATAAAAAAGAAAATAAAAAACACATCTGTCTCAAGGTTTCTCAATTATTTGGCTCTTCCTTAGTTAAGAATCTAAATAGGTTTTCTTTAAAAGAAATGTAAAAGAAAAACACTTTGCATGCACACTTTATAAAGACCATATGAAGGCAACAGAAGTAAGAAGAATTAAAAAAAAAAAATTAAAAAAAAAGGAGAAAGAGAAAGCAATTCCAATGGTTGAGAGTGTTTCCTTCTCTTGCACCACCAAATATTACATTCCAAGAATAGATTGCCATTTTCATGCCCCTTTTAACTAATACTTAATAGTCGGAAATGAAATGACTTTTCAATGACTTGTCAATTTTTTTTTTTGGGTTAATTTCAACTCTTTTTTGATGAGTGCTCATTTGTTAAAAGAACAGTTAACCTAACAACCGATGTGAGGTGATAAACACCAAGATCGTGACGATTATTTTTTTAAGATATCGATCATTCCATAACAGAACAATCAATTTATTCAATACTCTTCCTTTCTACATTAATTAATTAACACACTATCTTTCTTAGTTACCAAACTTATGGATTTTTATGTGAATTATACAATTAAAATATAAATTAAATAAGATCTAAAAAGGTAAGGGATTTTTAAATTAAAAAAAGAAAAAACAACAACAACAACTCAACTATAGGTAAAAAAATGATGGAATAAAATGAGTTCAATCATTTTATACCTATAGTTGAGTTTTTTTTTTTTTTCTCTTTTTAAATTATATAAAAAAAAGTTTTTAGTTGGTTAAAATATCATTTTGATCTTTATACTTTAAAGCTTTTTCAATTTTAGTCCTTATACTTTTAAATGTCCAAATTTAGTTCTTGTACTTTCAATAAATCTTAAATTTAGTGCCTATTGCTTGTTTATTATGAATTTTTTAACTACTTTTTATTTTTTATTAACATGAAAACATATTCACAAATTGTGTTTCTTTGAATAAAAGTTATTATGATTATGTAATCAATTTCGAGAGAATAAATTTAAGATTTATTGAAAGTACAGAGATTAAAATTTATAAGGACTAAAATTGAACAAATTATAAAGTATAGAGACTAAAATGATATTTTTTAACCTTATTATTATAATTATTTCATAAAATGATGATATTGAGTGAAATTCATGGCCACCTTTGCCATATTCTATATTCGATGAAAGATATCAAAAGATTCTCGTTATAAATTAAGGAGAGAGATGGCTAGATTCTCTAGTGTTTTCTTGGTTTAATAATTCAAAGTGTTTTAGTATAATAACACACACACATTATATACACGAATATAATAAAGCTTTTTTTTTTTTTTTCTCTTTTTAAATTATATAAAAAAAAGTTTTTAGTTGGTTAAAATATCATTTTGATCTTTATACTTTAAAGCTTTTTCAATTTTAGTCCTTATACTTTTAAATGTCCAAATTTAGTTCTTGTACTTTCAATAAATCTTAAATTTAGTGCCTATTGCTTGTTTATTATGAATTTTTTAACTACTTTTTATTTTTTATTAACATGAAAACATATTCACAAATTGTGTTTCTTTGAATAAAAGTTATTATGATTATGTAATCAATTTCGAGAGAATAAATTTAAGATTTATTGAAAGTACAGAGATTAAAATTTATAAGGACTAAAATTGAAAAAGCTTTAAAGTATAAAGATCAAAATAAAATTTTAACAAACTAAAAACTATATTATATATAATTTAAACAAAAAATTAATTTTTTATTTTTTTTTTTACTATATTTTTGTTGTTGTTTTTTCTTTTTTTAATTTAAAAAAAATTTTTTAATTTTTTTTTTTTAATCTAGAAAAAATTATTGAACTCATTGTCCTTCTATAATAAATTCATAACAACCATTAGATTAACAACGAAAATATTAATTAATTAAGAGAAATTATTATAAATGATAAAATTTTAAAAATATTTACAAATAATAGCAAATATCAGACCGTGATAGATTATGATAGACTATTATCTATGTTTATTATGACACAGATAAACATAGATAGCAGTCTATTGTGATTTATCGCAAATAAATAGTAAATTTTTACTATATTTATAAATATTTTAATTCATTTTCTTATATTTAAAAATAACCCATTAATTAATATTTTAAATTCGAAAGGTTAGCAAAACACAATTTCTCTTCTTTCTTTTTCTTTTTCTTTGTAATCTTAAATTCCAAATTCTAATGGACGTGTACACATTTGAGTTGTTATAATTTTAAGTTATAATTCTTGACTTATTTATTTTGTAGGAAAAAGCTAAAATTATAGTTTAAGAAAGGTAGAAGAATAATTAATGATAGGAGCCTTATGCTTAGCCCGTTTGGTTTTTTGGGATGTTCTGTGTCTTGTGCCTTTCATTTTACGAGACGTACGTTGAATACTTCTGTTCATGTTCTTGCTCGTTCGTTGTAGAATTACTAGAATTTTAATTTTTTTGCTAGTTAATTTTGGGTTGTATGTATGATGTGAAACATTTTTTTCTCTCTACCAAAGTTTGGTAGGAGTTAACGTTATCGATGGTTTGTTTTTAAAAAAAGATGTAGAAAAGTTAAAACTCCACAATAGTTTGAAAGGAGGTTACATATGGACTATACTTTAAAAATTGTAATTAAAAAAGGGCCGCCAATAATATAGGTTTTTTTTTTTTTTCTCTTTTTAAATTATATATAATATAGTTTTTAGTTGGTTAAAATATCATTTTGATCTTTATACTTTAAAGCTTTTTCAATTTTAGTCCTTATAAATTTTAATCTCTGTACTTTCAATAAATCTTAAATTTAGTGCCTATTGCTTGTTTATTATGGATTTTTTCACTACTTTTTATTTTTTATTAACATGAAAACATATTCACAAATTGTGTTTCTTTGCATGAAAGTTATTATGATTATGTAATCAATTTCGAGAGAATAAATTTAAGATTTATTGAAAGTACAAGAACTAAATTTGGACATTTAAAAGTATAAGGACTAAAATTGAACAAATTATAAAGTATAGAGACTAAAATGATATTTTTTAACCTTATTATTATAATTATTTCATAAAATGATGATATTGAGTGAAATTCATGGCCACCTTTGCCATATTCTATATTCAATGAAAGATATCAAAAGATTCTCGTTATAAATTAAGGAGAGAGATGGCTAGATTCTCTAGTGTTTTCTTGGTTTAATAATTCAAAGTGTTTTAGTATAATAACACACACACATTATATACACGAATATAATAAAGCTTTTTTTTTTTTTTTTTTTTTTTTTNATATATATATATATATATATATATATATATATAACCTATGCAACTATAAAAAACAAATTAACTTATTAATTAACTTATGAAATAAATATTGAACTACATAAAGGTTACATTTTTATCCGCATTAGAAATATAAGAAATGGTCCAAAATATTTTTAAATATAGCAAAATGTCACTATTGATGAATGTCTATTAATGTCTATATCAGTCTATTACTAAGAGACATTGACATTTTGTTATATTTTATATATAAGTTGGGTTATTTTGTTAGGTTTGAAAACAAATTTTTTGTATAAATCTTTTTTTTGCTTAAAACCATTTTTTTAGCATTAATTCTTAATTATTATTATTATTATTTGGTAAAGGATAATTGTTAAATTTTAAGTGTACAATTTTAGTATCTAAAACTTTGGAATTGTAGGTTTGTTTGTAAGCTACTTATAAATTAGTTTATAATTTTTATGGTTAAGAATCTAACATATGATCCAAGATTAGTGGTACCTTAAAAGTGGTTTAGGGAAATAAAGAAAATGAATTAGTTGTTGGGTTTATTATTAATAATAAATTAATAGGAAGTGTTTAAGTGTGTTGGACATTGTATTGTGAGCATTATTATGAAATTGATGTGGCCAAATATCTAAAAGCAAAAGAAGCTTGCTTTGCTTTACTTTACTTTCTTTTTCTTTTTTTCTTTTTCTTTTTCCCAAAAAAAAGTTGACGTCTCTCAATTTTTTTTTTCTTTTTCATTTTGTTAGACGTAATCTCTCCTTCCCTCTTTCTTCAATTTTTTTTTTCAATCCATAAAAATTACCCGTAAAATATGATTGTAGTTACAATTATACCCTCAAACTGTCAAGTGTAAAAATTAAGCCATCGAACTTATTTAAGTATTGAAATTTGGATTCTCAAATATAATTTACATAATTGTACAAGTTGTAACAATTGTACAAATTTGAGAGTTCAATTTTTTTTTTTTTCATTTCAAGAGTTTTTGAAGCTCTAAATTTAACACTTGTATAAATTTGAGGGTGTAATTACAACTACCATCCTACATTAGGATGTGTTTATAATATATATATACACACAATTTATCAACCCTTTAGTTTTGAACTTTCTAGGGGGAAGTAAAGATAAATCCAAAAAATATAGAGTTTGCAGTGAAATTTTGATAATATTTTAGAAACTAATATTATCTTTCACTCTATCAACTAATGGTTAACTCTACTTAAAAAAATTCTTAATAAACTATTTTCAAACTTCAACCATAATTATTACAAATCACATTCAAACTCCTATGAACATTGATCGAACATGTTCCGTAAGTCTTTTTTCTTTTTCTTTTTTAATATAATTATAGCGATAGAGATTGAACCTTCGACTACTAGAGAGGAAAACTATGTCAATTATCGTTGAGTTACGCTAACTTTTATAACATGCTACATAAGTTAGTTAATATAGTATGTTCGAACAAAATTTACATAAAACAATGCATATATAACTTAATAAGTAATTTTTATTGATTGGTTTACCGATATATAATTTACTTTAGGGTTATAGTTAATCAATACTTAAATGAATCATTAGGTACAAAATCAAAAGTTTAAGAACCTAATAGACACCAATTTAAAAATTAAAAGACTAAAATTGTAATGTAACATATTCATATGAATAAAATTTAAATGTGTTGATAAAGAATATTTAAACTAAGTAATATTTACTACAAATATTTTAATAAATTATTGTAAAATTATTCATCTAAATATATAAGGGAAGAGTCAAACTTGGAATGCTCGAATATTATCAAAGTCAATTAGGTTTTTTATGCATTATCATATGGGTAAAAAATAATAATTCAAGGGCTATTTAAAATTAAAACAATATATTGCAAAATTAAAGATTAAAACAAAATTAGAAAAGTTAACCAAAAATTATTTAATAAGTTTGTTATCTTTGTGTTTCGTTGTCCATGTTACCCACTTAGACTGGAAAAGAGTATATTTCAAAATTTTAGATAATATCCCAAGATTTGGATCTCGTTTTTATTTAGTTTCCTAAGTTTTATAAATTAGTCACAACTTTATTAATGAATTTTGAATTTAATTTCTATTTTGTTTTTTTTTCTTTTATTTAGTCCCTAGACTTATATCTCAATATTTACACTTACTAATCATGGTTTTTCACTGTACTCACATTCATTCCTTAATGTTAAGATCTCTTACTTAATTTTTAAAAAAATTATAATAAGTTAGTTTTTGCTAATTTTTCATTTCTATTCAAATCGTGTTTAAAATTTCACTTCGTATATTTTTTAATTAATCAACTAGCAAGTTAATGCCAAAAAGATTTAGAGTGAACATAAGCAAAAACTCGAGGTAAAAAAATAAAATAATAAACTATAGAAACTAAATGAAAACTAAACTTAATATTCCAAGGTAAAAATGTAACATTTTGAAATCTATTACCTAAATGGAAATTAAACTCAAAATATAAGAGTAAAAGTGTAACATTTTAAACCTGAATAAATGAAAACTAAACCCAAAATGCAGGGATTATTTTCTCTGTATTTATTAGCTTATTATATATATAGTTTGACTTGATAGAAAAAAACTACTCCAAATGAATTTAGGGCTTGTTTGGATTAACTAGAGAAAAGAATGTTTTTAAAAAACTCAGTTTTATTTAAACTATTTTGATAAAAAAAAAAAAAAAAACTGTTTCAAAGAAATTTTAAAAGTGTTTCAAAAGCTATTTTGAGTGGTTGTCAAACACTTTAATTTTTTCCAAAATGACTTTATGCAAGATTAAGTTTAAATGTCATTTTGGTGTTTATACTTTTGGTTGTTGTTCATTTTAATCCTTGCACTTTCAACGTTCATTTTGGTACCCTATACTTTCAATTTTTGTTTATTTTAGTTTTTATACTTAAATTTTTTTTATTTTGGTCCTTGTAATTTTAAAAAGTGATCATCTTGGTCTCTTCATTTTCATTTTAAAAGTAGAACGACTAAAATAAATCGAAGACCAAAATATAAAGACCAAAATAGTATTTTAAATCTCAAAATTAGATACTTGAAAATTAAACTAAAAACACATTTAATCTTTTTCCTTATTATGAATCAAATAAACATAATCTTATCACTATATAGTAGCATGCAAAATAATTATATAGAAGTCTCATATAGCTCAAGTTCCCAAAACATGAAATAAATTATCATAACACCCCCCCACCCCCCCAAAAAAAAAAATAAATAAAAAAAAATAATAATAATAATAAAATAAAAATGATCATATTAACCTTTCTATTCTACATACGTAATATTTGCCACACTTTTTATATACAAGTTATGCATATTTACCTTGAAAAAAAGGTTGTACATATTTTTATAAACATTTCTAGCATTTGAACAAAGAACTTTTTTTTTCTTTTTCTTTTTAATTTTCACACTCTTTTTAATTATTTAACAATTAAAATTGCACTTGAAAAGAAATAAAGACATAAAAGAGATAAGGGAAAAAAAAAAAAAAAAGGAAGGAAAAGAAAAGGAAAAGATAGGATGGTGGGCAAGTGAGTCCAAATATAGATGGAGAAATGCTTTTTCAACCAATAAATGCCCAAAGAAGCTTTTTCTTTTTTATTTTTATTTTTTCATTATTATTTCTTTATTGTTTATAAATTTAGCATCTTCTTTTATTCTCTTGAGTCCTGATGAATGAATGTTTGGCTTGGAGGAAAAAAAAAAAAAAAAAACTTCTCCATATCAATAAAAAAAAAATGGTGAAGAGAAAATTGAATTACTTTTTTGACCATTAATTCGGTCGTAATTAACATTTGTACTCCAAGTTTCAAAAGAATTCGAACCTATCTTTTTTTAGTTCAACAGCTGTGAGAGAGTGAGAATCGATTCATCGATCTTTAGAATAGTAAATGATACTTTTATTCTTTTATGCCTAGATTGGTAAGAATTCGAAACATTGATTGCTAAATTAAACATGCTAGCTTTTATATGCTTTCTTAGAAGTGTTTAAAATTAATAAAATATAAAATAGAAACTAGTGACAAAATTAATTTGTGATGAAATGTTTTTTTTTTCTAGCATCTCTTTTTTTAATTCAACAATAGTGGAGCAAAAATCAAATGATTAAAATCTAGAATGATAATTGATTGTCTTACTTAATTATATTTAGATTCATTGTTTGAGATTGTTATAATTTTTAAAATATTTCTTAAGTGCTTTTAAAAAAAACTACTAGATTAAAATAATAAAGCGGGTAACAGTGACTTACTATAAGGACCAAATTAGATATATTATTTTAATTATTTATATGTTAATATTTAATATATGAATTTTATGAGTTAATTTATTTATAAATTTTATAGTTTAAATTACCAATTTTATATTTTACTTCTTTAAACTATTTGATAAAATAATAGAAAAATAATTGTTATATAAAATTGAAATGACATAATGTTTTTATTATAAGTTCATTTTTCTAAAGTTAAAGTATTTTATTTAATCTAAATTATTTAATAGAAACTTACTAATAAGTTATTTTTATTTAAACTGTTTTGGTATTTAAATACGGTTTAAAATATATTTTTTAAAGTGTTTCAAACAGTTATTTGGGGTGGATTGTGAAACAATTTAATTTTATGAACATGACATATTTTCAAAATTATTTGAAAAACATCTGATGGTTGAATTAAACACTGTTCAACGTACGTAAAACCGATGAAATATAAAACGGGATCCAATGATGGGATTGATTTGGATGAAATTGACAGTCAAGCTCAAGCATGGTAGTTTATTTATTTACATAATTAATTTCATATTATTCATCCGTTTAAGAATATTACATCATCGTAGTGGAATTACGTTGCTCCAATGGAAGAACAGATGAGACATTTTTTTCAGTGAATGAAAATCAATCTTTTTTTTTCTTTTTCTTTTTCTTTTTTTCTTTTGGTGCTAAGAAAATATCTTTCAGCACTTGATCAATCCCATATTCTCTCTCTTTCAACTTTGAATTTTCATTGTTAATGGAAGCTCTAAACAGGTTTTTCTCCCTGCTCATCAATGGCGGCCTTAGAGAGAATTACATGAACTAATGTTTAATTAAAACTAATCTTAATCAGCCAAAGTGCAATTTACTTTATTAGTTCATTGCTTTGTTGTTGATATAATATATTTCTTAATTCCTCCCCACATATATAAAGCTTGCTGTTATCATTTTTTGGCAGTTGGAGGGAGACTCGGTTGTTTTGTAAGCCAAATCTTCACCAACAGTTGATTTGGAAGTTTGGAGTAATCTAGTTATTGGCTTTATTAAAGGATTGAGGGTTTTGTTCGAGAAGCTTCAAAGCTCCGAATCTATGGCGGAAATGGATGGTTCATTTGATCTTGTAGAAGAGTTGAAGATGCTGATTCGAGTATGAGAAGAACGATCCAAATTTCATGGCCTGAATAGGGCTGGGCCCGATATGAAAGGGCTCCGCAGTGGGGAGTTTTAGAAGTTCATTTTCAAAAAGGTTTGGCAATGGAAATCAACTTCGAGACTGCAGCGGATTCATGGCGGACCGCCGAAGATGGCTAAGTCATCGGAAAATGTACGTTAACTGGACGGAAAGAGAGGCGTAGGGTAAGAAAATGGCGTAGTTTAAAGCATAATTGGTTTGCTTGTTTCTCCCTTTTTTATCCTTCAAGAAAAAGGACTTAAAAGAATCCACGTAGTTGTAATCTAATGGCATAGGTAGCTTCACTCTCCCATGGTGGAAAATGAGGTCATAGCGACGTTAACAGCTGATTGACAGTAGCATGTAGGGCCTAAAAAAAAAAAAAAAAAAAAAAAAAAA
>QLSR01000259.1:852784-869558 GCA_031780015.1 Citrullus colocynthis
AAAAAAAAAAAAAAAAAAAAAAAAAGAGAGAGAGAGAGGAGTGGATGAAGGAAAAGTTAAAAATAAACTTGTATATATAAGTTAGGTTCTGTATCTTTTATCCCCATTGTTGAGTTGCTTTCTTATTCTTTGTGTTTCTTTCCAACTCACAGGGAAGTGAATGAGCGAGGAGTTGCATTTCCTTGTTATTTTATTATATTTTGAAGGCGGCAACGTTTTCACACCTTGCTTAATTTGTCCACTATTTCAAAGCATTCTCTGGTCATTTTCTACTGTTATTACGCTTAGATCTAGGTAGGTTTGTGTCAAATTGTTTCATCAGGAAACAAAAACTTGTGTTTTTCTTCTTCCTATTCTTCTCTGGCTTTGGCTAAGGAAGCTGCCAACCTTCTTGTGTTAGTTATTGCCTAAAAATACATGTTTGGCCCTGTTTTGCTTGTTCCCAAGTGAGTTTATTACATGTGGGAATCACTTGCTCTAAGTTTCTTTTCAGAATTGGAAGGGGATGGGAGTTTGAAGTCGTCTGCACAACTCTTTTGGCTTTGCTTCGTGATTAGAAACCCAGTTTTCATTTTTGTTTTAGAATGAAAGCCAGCCTATTAAATGTAATTGTTGGTATAGAATGATCAATATTTTGTATTGGTTCCATAGATAAAAGCTCTTAACCAAATTCTTTCTTACTTTTGTTTTTCCCTGTTGTGGTACTTCAGTTCTGTTTTGTCCTCTTTCCTGTCAATCTTTCTGTTATTTGTTGTTCACTTATGTCAATTATTCTGAATGACACACCTTTTTATCGAAGTTGAAAGATGCCTGTATTGTCTTTTTCACTTCTTACATTTGTTACTCTTTTCCATCTTTTCAGTTCATTTTACTCTTATGATTGGTCAACAGAGTATGAGCTCTTCATCAACTCAACTCTGTGCTTCAAGGATGGGCATCTATGAGCCATTTCACCAGATCAACTCATGGGCAAATGCATTCGGTAGTCGACTAGATACGAGCATATCACCTATTATAAAGGTGGATGACTGTGTAGACATTAAAGTGAGAATACTCTACATTGGCTCTTGTTAGAAAATCTGAGTTTCCAAGGTTATCCTCTTGTTGTTGGATTCTGGTAACTTTTGTTTCCTAACTTTGTAGCCTGAGTTTGTTCCTTTTGAATCAATGGATCATCTCGAGAGCAGTCAAGAAATGAACAAGCCAATCGATGATAAGGTGAATAGACTACAAACCAGCTCTCTCTCCTGCAAGCTTCATTTCTTTCCTTTGTTCTTTTCATAAATTTTGTTTTCTTCTTTTCCTTTTTGCACTAAGTTCTGTGTACATCATCCAATACATATATGCAGGTACAAAGACGTTTAGCACAAAATCGGGAAGCAGCTCGTAAAAGCCGTATGAGGAAAAAGGTGCTGAAAGGCAATCATTCGTAAAAGTTTTTGCTGATTATCTGACATATGATTTGAGGACTTATTGAACTTTGTTGCAGGTTTATGTGCAGCAGTTAGAAACTAGCCGTTTGAAGCTGCGACTGTTGGAGCAGGAGCTAGAAAGAACTAAGCAACAGAAGGTAAGATGGAAATCATCTTTTCTTATACTGTCTCTATTGTGTATATTTACATGAATTCTTTGTTGCAGGGTACCAGCTGCTTAGTAGATACCAGCCACTTCGGATTCAGCGGATTTGTAAACCCAGGTTTGTGTTTCCATGTCTCAACTCGGACGAGCTCACCTCATAACTTGAGTTATCATTAACCGGTTGAGCTTACTTTGTAGCCTTACCCTTCCTTTATTTCGTTATCACTCAAAGTACTTTCTTTCTTCGCCAATCCAACGGCAGAAGGTCTTCATTTCTCTTTAAACACAAACAGAATTCTAACTGAGTTGTTATGTTGTCCTTGAAAGAGAAGAAAGATAATCTTTGAGTTGGTTCCAATCTGAGATTTTTGCTATTCTACTTTCAGGGATTGCTGCATTTGAGATGGAATACAATCACTGGGTTGAAGAGCAACAGAGACAGATCACCGAACTCAGAAAGGCGTTGCAAGTTCATATAACTGATATAGAACTCCAAATTTTAGTGGAGAGCAGCTTAAACCATTACCACAATCTGTTTTGCATGAAAGCCAATGCTGCGAAGGCTGATGTTTTCTATTTAATGTCTGGTGTTTGGAGAACATCGGCAGAGCGTTTTTTCCACTGGATAGGAGGATTTCGCCCATCAGAGCTGCTAAACGTAATAACTTACCTCACAGTTAGCTTGATCTTTGACCATTGTTTGCCACTTATTCCATATTATGCATTCATTCTTTTAGGTTATATTACAAGCGTGTTGTGTTTTGTTGAGGTTAATTGTATATTGGTCATACTAGAAGGTATCAGTTATTGTTTATATCGGAGCTTGAAAGATAGAAGCTTTCATAAGGGAATTCTTTTCAATTTTTATTCCCAAGTAGAACCTTGAAGAAGTATCAGAAGCGATCCTTTGGAAATCACTACCAAAATATTTAGTCCTATACTTGATGTTCAATGGTAGAGAACTTCTTGATCTGACTTTTTAATGAAATTAAACTTTACTATGATATTGTTAAGTTCATATTATTCTTCTCTAAAATCGCGATATTCGATTACTCGTCACTATTTTGAATGTGCCAACATGTGCACATTCTCCTTTTCTTTTTGCATTATACAGTCAAATAACATATCAGTATCCTAGTTTAGATGGTGAAGGAAACCTTTCATATATGCTGACAGGTTCTGAAGCCATACTTTGAGCCATTAAATGAACAACAAAGAGCCGATATCCACAAGTTGCAACAGTCGTCTCGGCAAGCTGAAGATGCGCTCACACAGGGAATGGAAAAACTGCACCAGAATCTATCCCTCAGCATTGCCAGTGATCCTATAGGAAGCTATATTTCTCAGATGGGTGATGGAATGGAGAAACTAGAAGCACTGGAGAGCTTCGTAAGCCAGGTAAAAGCACATTCTTTCACAATAAATGGAGTTCATTGCCTTTCTGTTCCAACTTTTGTTCCCACATTGGCTTATTTTATATATTTGTATGATCTTATCCTCTTTTTCTTAATAAGAGTAGGAAGATATAGAAAGTCTAAAATTCATTAAGGTGACATTTGAGTGTAGTAAACTTATTAACTGTTAGTATTGGGTGAGTAATGATTCCTTAGATTGCAGTGAATACATCTCAAACTATTTTCTAAATCTTTGGAAGGGGCAATCTGTTTTCTGCGACTCCAGAATTTTCAATACTCAATTGACTCATCATATTTCCTAAAACAACCTTACTTGAACAGGATATGTTCTACAGGGTGTATTACTCTGTCCTTGAGTTCTAAGTAAATTATTTCCTAAAGCAACTCTTCGTAGCATTATGACTTTTCATTCTAGGTGCTGGCTAACTGATTTCATTAGTATTAACTTCTTTTCCTTTTTAAGAAGTCAATGCTCTTCTATATCTTCAAAATCATTCACTTCTTGTAGAGGATCAAATCTCTAGAGAAACAGAATGTTTCCCTTCCTCAGAAACCTCCGCGTAGAAAAACAAACTGCTCAAGGAGCAATTGGCTTATTATGCTATTGACGTCTAGATGTCTGTTTCTTTATGAAAACTAGAGTATGATAAGTGTGTGACAATAGTTTTTTCTTTGATCCCGAACCCTCACTCGTTCAGCCGAGTGTGTGTTACTCTTTTCTTGAACAGGCAGACCATCTCAGGCAACAAACTTTGAAGAGAATGTCTCACATCCTAACCACCAAACAGGCAGCACAAGGCTTGCTTGCTTTGGGCGAGTACTTCCACCGTCTCCGCATCCTCAGTTCGCTCTGGGCTACTCGACCTCGTGAACCTGCCTAGTCATGTAAAGCTCAGCTCAGACATGTTCCAGTCACCATATGATATTCAATACCATAAGGCATAGACTACAAGGAATGTACACTTCTGCCTCTTATGTAAAAAAAGGGATGCAAATCCTGTTATAAGTTCCACTGCTAGCCACATTTTAGTAAGCAAGTTTCTTCTGGTTTTCAAAATGTAAATATCAATCCTTCTTATAATGCTGCAGATGTAACAAACTTAGTTGATTAATTTTCTATAGTAAAATTATATTTTTGCATAATCTCAATGTCATTCTTCGCTTCTTCTAGGCAAATAATTTCATATTAGTTTTACTTCTACGAGTCTCGTAGTATTGCTTGCTATGATTTTATAGCATTAAGTTGGGGATAAAAAAGGTTGTTAACACCTTCCTGTTGTACGGTAACACAAACAGTTCTCCTAAATACTGTTTATTGTAGGTCGCGTTGTCGACATTTTACCGACATGTTTTTCTTAATACAAGAACCAACGACAGTAAAGAATTATTTATTTTAAGAGCGAACAAATAGTAGGTACAATGAGAACACTATAGTTTCTTTTAATTAAACTATGAAGTGGGTGTTTAGCTCACCGACTTCATATGTCGATATTAAATAACTTAATTTCAATAGTGTTTACTATTGTAGTCAACACATTTATCGATGAATTCCATCGTACAATTCTACATCTAAAACATAGACTTATTAACTCCAATATATTAACACCAAACTTCAAAACTCAACTTAGCGACTCAAACACCGTCTAATTATAGACAAGTTACCACTCAACAATCCAACAATCCTTGGTTCGGAATTGGAACTTTGGTGACCAATTGAAACCAGGCCTACTCATACAAACCATTTGTATGTTAGTTTGAAAGGAGTTTATTCTTTTTAGAAATAAATTCAAGTAATATTGTGCTTTTCTTAATTTTTCTTCTCTGGACAATTAAAGTTGTTCTTTCTTTTTATTTTTATTTAAAAAGCCATCCAATCACCCCTCTGCCAAATAATTTAAAATTTTGTTATATTGGAATGGGGACATACATGCATACACATACAAAACGAGGTATATGTCACATACCAAACGTTTCAAATTGATAGTTGATATGGTACCAATTATTTATATATATATATATATATATATATATATATATATATATATATATATATATACTTTGTTAATTCAACTATTGTATGAGTGAGAGATCGAACTATGGACTTTCAAAATAATAATTGGTACATTTCCACTATATTATATATTTGAATTATTATATACATATATACTTTATTAAATAATAAAATGTAGGTAAATCAAAAGTACCTCTTTTTTAAAATATTTGTTTTTCAAAGATACAAACCCAATCTAAGATTTACTGAGTTCAGGAAATATGTGTTGGCAAAATGTCTGGATTCTTTTTCTAAAATTATTTTCTATAATTCATACCGTACAAATTTTGAAAAATAACATGTATGCAAATTTTTAAAATTTAAAATATAGGATTATATTAAATAAGGATGAAAATGGTTAGAAATATAGTATATCATGTCATAAACTCAATTTATTTTTAAGGGCTATTTTCAAAGATAACAAAATGAGCCAAAATATTTATAAATAAAGAAAAATTTCACTGTATATTAGCGATAGATCGCAATAGACTTCTATCACTGAGTAATAGACTGCGATAGACTTTTATCGCTTAGTGATAGAAGTTTATCGTAGTCTATTGTTGATAGATAGTGAACTTTTTTTTCTATATTTATAGATAGGTTGATATTTTTTTCATTTATAATAATTTTTCTTTTTTTAATTAAATTATTATTATGTAATGCATTACAAGTTATATAATATTATAAAATAATAATTATATTATTTTTTAACATAAAATATGTTCATAAATTAATTAATTATAATTTATAGTCAACCTAATAATTAATGAGCAACTAGTTTTATAGTTTATAAATAAAATATCAAACAGATTTGAAACCATTTGTTTAAATTAGAATTCAATTTCTTGATCTACTAATAAACACATATTTAAAAATATGAAATACAACTATATTTTCATGGAATCTGTTGTTTTCAAATTTCCTACCACAAATAATCCCTTATTAATCTAGAGTTTCTAATTTAAAATCATATATTTTTAGATTAAAAGAACTATATATATTTAGCAAATATATTTAGCAAAATGAGCCAAATTAATCACAAATATAGAAAAATTTCACGGTCTATTAGCAAGACTGTGATAGTAACACGGTCTTGCTAATAGCAATGAAAATTTTCTATATTTATAAATAGTCTAATATTTTTTTCTATTTCTAATAATTTCTCTTATATTTATATACAGATAATACAATTTTTTAACTACAATTTTATAGTTAATTTTTAAAAAGTCAGTATAAAATCCTTTAGAAAATGGTGTGGATAAGGTAATTTGTTTTTCAATATTGATTATGATTTTAGAAGAAAAGAAATGTATATGTGTTTTGTTTTTGACCGAAAATATTTTAAAACTTGAAAAGAAAGAAAATAAGGAGTAAAAAACTTAGCTTTAGAAAATAAATATTAAAAAGAAAGCTATGCGATGGAGCAATTCTGACTTTGTAAGCGAATTGGAAGACCTTGGAAACAAAAATAAATAAATAGATAAATAAATGCACCTATTAAACTCAAGACCAAAAGGGTATTTTTTTTCTAAAATTTAATAAAATTTTTTGTATAAATAAACTAATAAACTAATTAGGGACTCAATATTTTTACAAAAACATAGTATACATCAAAAAATAATAAAAATTAACATCTAATTTTGATAATTTTTTTTTACGTGGACTAAATTATTACAAATTTGAAAGTACAAAAATTAAGTTATTACATACTTAAATTTAAGGACTAAATTGCTACTTCCATGAAATTTAGGGACCAAAAGTATTTTTTAATCCAAAGAAATATATATGTCTTATGTTTTTAACTTGAAAAGAATGGAAATAAGGAATAAAAAAGGGAAATCGTCATAAATGGCAAAATTAGGAAACTATTTACAGAAATAGCAAATTTTGAAACACAATGGGATAGTTTTTAAAATTTTTTCAAAATACCGAAAATACTCTTTCTTCATTTGAAGTTGCGCGCGTTTTTCCTCGACGATTTTCTTCTTCTTCTCTCTTTTCCTACCAATCAATTTTCGATCTTTGTCTATCAGTTTGTTTTTCTTTGTTGTGTGGTTCTTCTTCTTTATCTTCATATTATCACCGTGATATCACTATTGATAACTCATCAATGTGATTGAGTCTATCAATGATAGACAGAGATAGCAATCTATCATTGTCTATCTCACTAATGGACTTTGATAGAAAACTTACTGTCTATCACAGATGGACAACAACAAAGCCTTATATTTGTCTCCAGTTCGGTCTGATTTTATTTGGAAGAATAGAGAGCCAACAGTTCACTAAATAGTAGAATCGAATGGTTCAGTTCTATCCTCGGTTCATTAACCTAAAAAACCAGAGAGAATCGAACCATGTATATTAATATATGGTCCAACTTCTCTCCCATATATATTAATTCAACCAATGGTTCAGTTAAAGCGAGAGTGAGAGCGACTCTCACTCTCGCTTTAACTGAACCATCGGTTAAAAATCGAACCGAACTGGCATGAATCGGATCCGGTTGGTTCGATTCAAGAACCAAAACCGATGTGAACTGGTTTTCAATGATTCTTCTTCATTATAAACTGATAACTTCGGTTTGGTTCATGGTTCGGCCCAAAATTGGATCGAACCGAATCGTGCACACCCCTAATTCTTCTTCATCTTCGTGATATAATTGTCTGTCAATGATATACAATGATAGACCACTACCTCCATCTATCACTCACCATTGTGATTGGGTCTATCGGTGATAGATAGAGATAGCAATTTATCATTGTCTATCTCATTAACAGACTTTGATAGAAAACTATCAAAGTTGATCTTTCTTAGAAATATTATCATCTTCAAGAAGAAAGCGTTTTTAAGTTTAGATACTTGACCTTCTTCTAAATCTATTATAGGGAAGTTGTGTCCCAATCTTGTGATTAGGCAAAACTCTGCCAAATTCAACTATATACCCATGAAAGTTGAAAGCTAGGTAAAACATTGTCTTCTGACTAGATAGTTCAGTAATTGTGTGGAAATTTTTTCTATCTTAAGATTGAGAAAATGTCCAAAAGAACCATTTCCAACTTGAATTAAACTTTGTTCATCTAATTTCTTCTTAATAATCTTCAACACTTCCAGAGTTAAAGTATATTGTTATCCTTAAATTTTCGTTGTCATTTTCAATAGTAACTTGTGTTCCACTCGTTGAAAAGATATATTAAAATAATATATTAGGAACTACACTTTCATTAACATTATGCAATGCAAGAACAAAATTATTATTCATTTTCTATTGATATACACTAATAGTAGTCTATCGCCGTTTATCCTTGATAGACATTGATAGAACACTATCATTTTCTATTTAGGATAAACTTTGATAATAGTCTATCACTATCTATCACAGATAAACATTGATAGAACACTATGTTCTTTCAATGTCTATTCGGGATAGAATTTCATAGTAGTGTATCACATTTGTAAAGATAGAAAATGACAGAACACTATCACTGTCTAGCACTTTTAGAATTTGATAGACTTTATATTATTGTTTGTTATACAACAATACCATCACAACAAATGAAGAAATAATATCTCAATACTATCACTATCTATCACTAATGCCTAGTCAACATATAGTGGAAAAAAAGTACTAATACTAGAACAAGTGTTGAATGCATAAAGAGTCAAACAATAACTATAACATATATATCATGATAGAGTATGATAGAACATATAGATAAAGTCTAAAGATTCAACAATAGCAATAACATATATATTGTGATAACAGTGATTGTATAGTATCATTATCTATCCTTGATAGACAATGGTAGTGGTCTATCACTATTTATTAAAAATAGATAGTGATAGAACACTAATATTTATACCTTTGTTTTTAACTTCTCTTTTTGCTTTTCAATTGTTATTTTCTTTCATTTGCTTGATGACGCGCTTGTGACTGTTTTCCTTTTAATGTTGCTTACCATCTGTTCACAAAAATCTAGGTTTAATAAGTATGACCAATGAACAAAAATTAGGTTTAATGACAATGACCATAGATAGATTAATGGGAAGAAATAAGAAGAGAAGAAAAGAGTTATAACATTGAAGTTTAGATGTAAAACGGAAGAAGAAGAAGAAGCAAAAGAAGCAGATTTTCACGCGTGTGTGGGGCAAAAATTCAATTTGGAAAAAGTCGGTCGTTGTTTTTCGACTAATTGTGGGTTAGGTCGGGTCATGTGTATGGTTGGACTTTTTTGGTATTTCGGTGGGCTGTAGTTAGGTATTCAAAATTTTGCCTTAGATTGTAAGTAGTTTGCTCAAATTTTCTATATTTGAAAAAACCCAATAAAAACTTAAACTTTAGAAAATAAAAGAAAGCTATGCGATGGAGCCAATTCCGACTTTGTAAGTGAATTGGAAGACCCTGCAAAAAAACAAAATCTGCTTCTTAGAAATGAATCAAACTTGCAGATTTGACATTACAAAGAACAACTAACTGCTAAAAAGAAGTAATCAAATCGAAACACAAGGGGAACGATAGAGAAACTTTAGATCGTGAATTTGAGCACTGTGAAGATGCAGAGATCGTGGCAAGTCTTGGTTGTTTTCCTCTTCTTAATCTCAGCACTGCCATCCTCTTCCTTTTCGAGCGCAGAGCTGCCGCTTACGGCGGACGGAAAGGTGTTGGAGCTCGACGAATCCAATTTCGATCTCGCCATTTCATCGTTTGATTACATATTGGTCGACTTTTACGCTCCATGGTGTGGCCACTGCAAGCGTCTTTCTCCGGAGGTTCCTTATTCTCTCTATCATTCTTTTAGATTATGTAGCGTATTACCACTCTTAGTTGTATATTTCGCCGATATGGTTTGATTTCATTCCGGATTGCGGATGGCTGCAGCATCTCCAGATATGAAAGTGGGTGAATCAAAGGAATTTTTGTTAAAACCTTGGTATGGATGTGTATAGCGAACTAACCAGAATCGAGTGAGACTTTAATTACTTATCTGTGTATCGAATCAGTTCGTTTGAACTATATTTCGCCGATATAGTTTGATTTCATTCTGGAATCTGGATTGTATTCCTGATATTCTTTAGGAGGCTTCTGTTTGTTCTTATTTAGTTGATAATGGGTCTTGGTGGGTAGACCCATCTGGTGTTATCTTCTTGCCCAGTTAATTTCATTTTATCTTTGAAGATCATTTGAAAGTGGAAGGTCCTAAGAAGGTTGTCCAGTTGGAGGATTAACTCTAATGGTACTTCCTAGAGGAGGAATTCATTTATGTACATATATACCTACAACCTCTTTTGTGTAGTCTTCGTACGAGTTCTAGTGTATAAGAGCTGTCATTTGGTTCAATCTCATTTCCCGCAGTTTCTGGTACGAGTTTCTCCAGTCTTCGGGTTTGAGCTTCATTTCAAATGAGTGTTGTAGACTTTATTTTAATATTAGAATAATATTTGGAGAAGTTTTTACTAAGTTGACTCTCACTTCATATGGAGGGAAATGGTTCTTGGAAAGAGTATAAGTTTTTTTAATAAATTTATTTATGCATCAAAGACTCCAGTTTGCAGATTTTGACACTTTGTTTTGGGATACTATCACTAGTAAGCTTCAAAATCTCTCTATTTTCTTTGATTGTCAGCAATTGGGAGGTTTACTTGTAAGTTCTTTACATGTGTTCTTGGTTGTCGCTCTGTTTGGTTCATTTTTTGGACTGCAGTTGTTATTCTGCAGCCATTCTATTGTATGCTGTATGCCATTTGAGTCTCTCACAACTTGCCTTGGCGCCAAAATACAGATATTACACCCCTAAAGCGTAGTCTATTAGGCACAGAATACGCATTCTTTTCTAATCTTAATTTTTTTTTCTCCATTTGTGTAGTTGGACGCTGCTGCACCTCAGCTTGCCAAATTGAAGGAGCCTGTAGTTCTAGCAAAAGTGAATGCTGACAAGTTTACTAGTCTTGCTAAAAAATATGACGTTGAGTATGTCACTGACTCCAATTCATATCTCCAATGTAATAAACTATGTGGGTTTATTTGCAATAAGTGTGGAGCTTAGTTGTGCCTTTTGGCTTAAACGCAGAATTTAAGTACGAATCTCCAAGGGACCATTTCCCTGCTCAATAAGTTTGCTAGTGAATACCAGTTCTTGAATTATATGAAGGGTAAACCATGATTCTCTTCTAACTATATTAACTTCTTTTTTTCTTTTTTTGTAGTGCCTATCCCACAATCAAGATCTTCATGCACGGTGTCCCAGTAGACTATTATGGACCAAGGAAAGCAGAGTTACTTGCCCGTTATCTGAAGAAATTTGTTGCTCCAGATGTCTCAATTCTTGAGTCAGACTCGTCAATTAATGAATTTGTTGAAGCTGCTGGGCCTTTCTTCCCTATCTATTTGGGTTTTGGTTTAGATGAGTCTGTTATTTCTAAATTCGCTATTAAGTACAAGAAAAAGGCCTGGTTTTCAGTGGCAAAGGGTTTCTCAGAGGATATGATGGTGTCTTATGATTTTGATAAAGTTCCTGCTTTGGTTTCTATCCATCCAAATTACAACAATGAGCGGAGCATCTTTTATGGTCCCTTTGAAGGTTGGTTTGTCCATCAACTACCCTAATCATTCAAGTAACCTAGTCAAAACCTTGTCGTGCAACATGCTATATACCTAGACCATTTAATTTTACAATTTCTTATGTTCTTGAATCTGGCATTAGAACTTTACATTCTTTTGAATATTTCATGCACTGTTGAAAAGGATGTTAGACTGCACAATATTCATTCTGCACTGGCTAGTCGCTTATTGAAAGAAATTGAGATCAGAGGTCTTTTATATTTATATGAACTCTTAAAGAGGCTATGTTTTCCAATTGCTTGAATTCTAACCTTTTGCTTGTGTACATCATAATGTGCCCGCCTGAGTTCTTATCCATTTACATGAACATCTCAATAAAATTTCTTGTACGTGTTGTGTATATATAGTACTTCAGGTGCATGAATGTTGGTCCGTCTGGCTCTATGTCTTCTAGATTAAATGGTTTAAGCCTTTCTGTTTGAATTGTACAGAACAATTCTTGGAGGAATTCATCAAACAAAGTCTGTTCCCCCTTGTTCTGCCCATAAATTACGACACTCTTAAGCTACTAAAAGATGATGAGAGGAAAATAGCACTCACAATTGTGGAGGATGATGGTGGTGACCAGACGAAGAATTTGATCAATTTATTAAAGGCTGCTGCATCTGCCAATCGTGACTTGGTGTTTGCTTATGTTGGGGCTAAACAGTGGGGAGAATTTGCTGATTCGTTTGGGGACAAGAAGACCACACTGCCAAAAATGGTCATTTGGGACGGGGAGGACGATTACTTAATGGTAAGTTCTCATTGAAGGCAAATGATACTGTGTATCATGTTTGTTAAATCATTTGGATTTAGACATGCATGTGTGATAACATGCAATAATAACTCGTGCATGTATCTAGTCGAAGAAACAAGTTCTCTTCAATAGGTTTAATGAGTTTAAAAGAATTGTTCACTCGATTAGTTCCACTAAATTGTGTAGCAAAATTAATTTTTATCAAATATCTGGACCGTAGCATTGAGTCTCAAATGGGATTAGAGGTATTATGCTATACTATAACTTTAAACAGCAAAGGCTGCATATTGACCCTAAGAGAAAATTGATATTCTTCAGCCTATCTTAATCATAGATTACACATCGATTACTCAGTGTAGAATTGATATTCTTCAACTTATCTACTCATCTCTCATTCATGGCAGAAAAAAGGCCAATCTCTGGAGTATTAAGTTGACATAGCTGACAAGGATCCAGAACCAAAGCTTGAATAAAAGCATTTTCCTTTTAGGAAATTGATAGACCTCCAATATTATTGAAATATTTATGCAGAGGTAAAAAGGGAAACTCGGGGTGAAAAACCGTTAGCATGGGGAGGACCACAGAGAGACTGTATGGGAGTGAGTGTGATTAGTATATATAATAACATGTAGTGGGTAGGGAGGTTTTATGCTTTTTGTCTATAGAAAAGTAGTCGTGAAGAGGGAGAGAACCAGCTCTTTACTATCGGCTGGAGCGTAAAGCCTTCGGGCTCTGTCTTGGCTATCTAATATTACTAATTGTAGGGAAATACCTTATAGAAATCTTATACGCCAAAAAGGCAGAGTAAGGAGACTATTACAGTGGAGATAGGGGATCAGACAGCTGTTTAAAGTTTAAAGGAAGGGGGCTTTTTTAGTAAACCCCTTAGTTTGAGTTGCCTAGATATGAAGCTGGTTCCCTTCAGGAGATAGCATCTAGAAATGAAGCTTGTTGCCTTAGTCCACCACGAAGTTTTCACTCGGACTTGGGTTTTGCTGAGTGGCTGAGAGAATAAAGTGTACTTAGCTCCCCCCATCAGCAAACAGAAATAGGATCAAAGGCTGCCAAAATCAAACTGCTCTTGTTTCGGTTATTATCAGTCCATATGCTTGGTTGATTCGTGGGGATTCTTTTGTAACTCCTTTACCCTTAGTATGATCTTTTTCCCTATATGCCATTCATCAAATAAATTATTCCTCATCATTACAAAAGGCATTAACGTTTGTAGTCCATGGATCGGATTTTCACGCTAAATGAATGTTTGATTGTTGATGAAAATATTAATACATTTACAATCTCATGCTTGTTATGAAGTTGTCTCTAGAATTAGAAGACTATTATTTTTCTTAACATATATTTCATTTCATTTCATTCAAATAAAAGACATATGTGCAATGCATATACATAGCATACTTTTAACTTCTATTATTGTGTTTCGGTAGGTCACTGGTTCAGAAAGCATCATTGGGAACGACCATGCATCCGAAATCTCGAAGTTTATTGAAGGATATAGGGAAGGGAGAACTGAAAAAAGAAGAGTTGCGGGTCCTGCATTTATTGGCTTCATAAACTCACTGATAGGCATCAGGACTGTATACATCATTGTAATTATTGTTGCAGGAATAATGCTTTACCAAAACCTCACCAAAGACGATAACGAATATCGCAGCATCGACACTCCTGCTAGGGACCAGGTGGAGCAAACTAGCAGCTCTACTTCACAGGTTGAAAGGACTGAATATAAGGCTGGTGACAAGGAAGACTGAATGTGGATTTTGGTGAATTTATTATTACTAGGACCTTTGAATGGCTTAGAAAAAGGCAGATAATTGGCAAGGAATCAGAAATGGAATTATTCTGGGAGCGATTATTGTGAAATAACTGATGGAATGTGTAATTTGGTGATCAATTCCCATTCCCAAAAAGAGAACTTATAAAACTTATATTTGATGTATGCTCTAAATTGGATACCAATAGGTTTTTGGCTCAATTTGAATTGACTATTCACTTTTTCATCATACTGACTATTGTAGTAATTAATGGCAGGTACTCAAGTAAATGATGTTTTTGTAATTGGCAATTTTTTTCTCCTCCGAATATTTGTGAGTGCTCGAACCAGATTCTCTATGTTTCATTTATTTTCACGAGATAATTATTCTCGTCATATTAAGTTTTCATCTGACATGTCGATATTTTTGTGTTTCCTTGAGTTTGATATTGACATGAAAGATAAATTGATATTTTCATTATACTGCAGAAAAATTCACGAAACATAATAAACAAGCAACAAAATATCGTAAACATAATATGAATAATCATAAAATATTTATTTACTAGTTTAAACTTATTTGTTTAATGTTTTATTTTTAATTTTTTCTAGAAATATCCATTGAAATTGATATTATATCGTCTATCAAAATTTTCGTAAGATTGAGCCCTTGATATTTCTATCATCGACATTTTAAATCTTGATTATCTTATTATATTTGGTTGCTAAGAAAATTTATAAGATATCAAATCCTAATTAGTGCCATTAAGGCTGATTCATAATGAAAATTGGTATAATTGCAATACGATTATATTGATAAATCAAACCTAATGGGTCTGGATTGCAAATATAATTGGATTGTTTTTTTATCAAGTTTACTACTATTACTATTTGACCCTAACGATAACAGTAAAGTAAAGGTAAACAATTAATGTGACAAATTTATAATTTTCATACTATTACAATAACAATTTCTATAACGACAATGATAAAGGTAGTGGGTTTTACATAATTTTCAACCACAATCAAATTGAGCACCAATCAGATCACGCGTTTTGATTACAGATTTGGAGGTGAGCCTCGCAGCTCATTACAATTACAGAATATAGGTAAGCACAACAAACGTAATCAACTGCGACCCACTTTTCAGATTAACATTGATGAACTACGTTTAACCTAGTGTAAACGTGGCCTAAGTTCATTATTATCTATCTACCCTAGACTAATTATGATGACTATATCAACTATAAATTTAAGATAGTTCTTGTTGACTCTTATTTCAACAAAAGCGATTGACATTTTCATAAAATTTTAGCTACTAATATCTCTACGTTGTTTTCAAATATATGAAAATAAACTAAAATATTTACGAATATAGCAAAAATTTTACTGTCGATTTGTCATAGACCGCACTCGGTCTATTGCAGATAAACTGTGATATTTTGTTATTATTTGTAAATACTTCCACAGTTTTGTCATTTAAAATAATTTTCCAAAATTTAATTTGACTCAGAATTCCTTGAAAAATTAAAATATAATGAATTTAACCAAAATTTAACCACCCCGTTTAGGAGGTCCATTTGGATTAACTTAAAAAATGAATGTTCTTCGAAAATTCATTTTCATCTAAACACTTTTGACAAGAAGTGATTAAAATAAAAACACTAATGACTTTCAAAATCCATTTTGAGTGCTCACTAAACACTTATGCTTCTTTCAAAATAACTCATTTTTTAAAATTAAACACGTAAAAAAGTATTACAAACAGCTCCTTATTCAGTCAGTCAGGGTATGTTGAAAAGTTATCACTACATTATTAAAGTTTTATTTAGAATTGTTAATATCACTAGTAAAATGTTAATATGTTTTTTAACTTTTAAAGTAAATAGAGTCTATGAAGTTGAAAGTCTTAACATTTAAAAAGTCAGTTCCATTCAAGACTTCACTTCACTATGTATATATATGGCTATAGCTATGATTGATGGCTATGGCTAAGGCAGAAATGAAAATATCTATTTCACTTCGACTAGGCAGTAAGAATTTAAGTGCACCTGAGCTATTAAGCAAGAAGCATTGTTACCACCCAGCAACGCTTGAGGAATGAAGGATGTGTCTTTGTATGATAACTGACTTGATAATCAATTATTATACACATTCTTAAGTGATGTTTCTAAATCCACTGATTTTTCCATGTTTCACATTATCAATATTACAGTTCACTCTGGATTTCCTTGGTTAAGACATCTATTCACCTTCCATTCTAAATCCTCTTAAGGATGTTCATGGGATAGGGAGGTGAAGAAGATGATTTCTCTATCGCAAACTCCCATTTAATTCTTCATCACCATGAAATTCTTCAATAAATTTTACTTTTTCTCCTAAATTAAATTAAATTAAATGGTGAATTTACAACGAAACATCTCCATCTATAATGAGAATATTCTTAAGCCTTCAAATGAAAACAAAATAATCTTTTTATATATATCAGTTTATCTAAATATCCCCAAGTTCAAAATGATTAAAAAATATAGTCCCAACATACTAAATTACTCATAAAACTTGAGAGTTAAATTTGCTAATTTAAAATTAAAAAAGAAAAAAAAAAAAA
>QLSR01000259.1:869821-925263 GCA_031780015.1 Citrullus colocynthis
AAAAATAAAAAAAAAAAAAAAAAAAAAAAAAAAAAAGAACTTGAGAGTGGAATATTCCCCATGCGCTCAAGCTCATGGACAAATTTTTTGAGTAAAACTCTTCTGAAGAGAATTCAAAGAAAACATTCATCCGGTAAAAGAAAAGAAGTAAACTTAAAGAAAGGCAAAGATTATCCCATGAGGAAAAACAAGAGCTTCCCTTATCAACTAATTATGTTAAAATGATCCATAGGGCCTCAAAAGAAGGGAAGATAAGGAGAGAGAAGCTGTGTATATTACAAGTGTTCCTGGTTAGCTTTTTCTGTTCATCTTTCCCACAATCCATTAAAGAATTCCAAACTCACCTCCACAACAATATTACTCTGCTTCACTTTAAAAATTTTAAAAACCTCTACAACATGTACCACAAATGGAACTTCAAACCAAAAAGAAATGGAGCAATCGTAAGATATAATATACAATGATGCCGACCAACCAGGGTATTTAGAAACGATCAAGGACTAACGAATCGATTTACAAACCAGATGATGCCATAATTCAACCCTACCTCACCTCTACCCCTCGACCCTCTAACAAAAGATTCTCGACGCTCTTGTATTAGCATTCAGGAAGAGACTGGGCCGAAGCAAATGGAGAAAAGCTTGCAGCTGACCCGCTACAATGTAAGGGATTATGTTGATGACTAGAGGAACCAATGATGCTTGGTGAGGCATTGCTTGGACTTGGAATAAGTGGAATCATGTATCTTGAATGTAAAGGTGAAATGGATGGGTAACACGAGGAATACGGAGAAACTAAATGAGAAGTGTAAGATCTTTGGGAAGATGCATTTCTAAGTTCAACTGAACTTCTGCTCACGCTCAAGGATGGAGATTGACGGTAGGAGGATCTCAGAGACTGCTGAAGGTAAGGGGTGCTTGAGAGCGAGAGGTTCCGAGATACCGAAGGCGATCTTGATGCTGGGGATATTTGAATGGCTGAGCTTGGTGGTAATGATGATCTCACGGAAGATAATATTGAGGATGAAGCAACAGAACTGGGAGCGCTTGAAAGCAATGGTGTGGATTCTGAAGGTGGTGGATCACCAGTGCTAGTTCTTGCATCTCGCTTGCAAACTGGGCAGAAGGTTCTCCAAGCAGTAAGCCAAGAGTCCACACAGAGGGCATGAAATTCTGAAAAAAGTTCCAATTAAAACTATGTTCAGTAATCAAATCACAGATGTTAGCTAGATGAGATCATATATAAGAAACAAATGCAGGTAAAGGTATGCATGCAAGCAAAGCATTGCATAACAAAAGGAAAGAGATGCTGGCTACTTGTCTCGAGCTCTCAGTCCTAATGATGTTTTCATAGACTTTTTGTAGTGTCACAGAATAAGGAGACTGTGTCAAGGAAATGCGGAGGGTAGTAATGGGGAAAGGAATATCGCCTTGAGAATGATAGAGGGTAGCATCGACTGAGTTTCTACAACTATCTGGAACTCTAAATGGAGTTTACCTCAATGATAGAGAAAGATAACCTAAATCATCCCACTAAACAAAGAATCTCTCTGGCATGATTTTGAGAGGAAAGGGGCGATGGCAGAATCAAAATGGCTGGAAGAACACAGAAAATAATAATAATAATATTTAAAACTCAAAGATTTATTAGTTTTAGAATTCTTTTTATAAGAAACCTGAAGTATAACACCATAGAGTGAAACACAACCACCTAAGGGCCGGGGGAAGAGAACCCAAAAATAAGCTGGCATCTAGTTTTTCTCTGAGTTGCAGAGTTGGACATCCTTATCGTTGCAATTTCATGTAGCCTGGGCCTTTGACAGATATGCAAAAGACAAAATCTCTCAAGCCTTAAGTAGGAACAGATTCAGAAGAGCAAGAATTCCGTGGATATATGTGTTTATGACCTTAGTTTATGGCCTTATGTCAGAGAAAATAGTTATAAAGAAATTGTTGCATTTTAAGGTTCTTGACTAAGATAAGTTCCTCTTTGCCTATGGGAGTTCTTCTCTAACTTTCTTTTTAGTTATGCTCCCGTAATGAACACAAAATGAGAAACTTTTTTGTAAGATTATCGGACAGTTCTTTTTGTTCAGCTTTTTGCTAATTCAATGAAAAAGTTTGATTTCCTTTCCCCAAAAATAGGCGCATGCATACATTGGAAGTTGGTTAATCAGGCCCCCCAGCCCTTGCTAACCAAGCCAACATAATTTTATCCCTCTCCACTTCTATGCAATTTTTTTTTTCTTCCTAGTTCTCTGTCAATTTATTTATATAAATTAACCTTATACCCTGCTTGTGGGATTTTGCAACAAAAGTACATTTATGTTACCTCAAACATTGAAATCAGGAAACATCCTCATTCTTCATACACTAATTAAACAGCAGAAACCAATGAACCAAACTGTAGTTGCTGGCTGGCAAGCGAGCAGTTGCCCAGTCCTCCACCAACAAAGTTATCTCAAGCAATTTTCAAGACCTCCACATCAAATTATCTACTCATCAATTTAGTCATCATCAAGTAGCGTAACTGGGTTTAAGAACATTAGTTTCCAAGCCATAACCAGGGTACTCTGAACTATTTTTTTTTACCTATTTTGAACTATTAAGTTTTGTTTGCGCAAATGGTGTAATAGTACTATACTCACAAAGTCAAAACAAACTTTATGTCTATAGAAGAGCTTAAACCACATTTATCGAATCATACTATCTCTACAATTTTTGGAACAATTTAAACTAGGTCTTGGAGCAATGATTAATAAGACAGATTTAACCATTACCTTGATGATTTATAATAATTCTTACAGATGTGCTTATTTGTTTTCTAAAGATTAAGAGCTTGTTAATGCTATACCTAATCCACAAACGTTCAGCACAAAGTGCAACTAATATTCTTACAATATATGCATAACAAGAAAATATCAACTTCAGAATAAAGGAGTGAAGGGTCCTCTCAACCCTTTGCCTTTAGGTTGTTTTTGTTGGCTTTTTTATGAATATACCTTTCTGTTTCTTATCCCAAAAAATTAATAATAAATATAAATAAATAAATAAGGAAGAGGAAAAAGATTAAAGGAGCCAACTTACTGTGACGACATGGTAGAATTCTGAGCTTCTCGCCAGCAGTATAGTCCTCGAGGCATATGGCACATGTTACCGATGTGCAATTATCCTCTAAAGCAGTAGTAAATATCAGGCTTGGCATTGCTTTTACTACACGCCTGCTCATTCCCCGAAACTCTTGAGCATGAGAAGATCGAGGACGTCCCAGTCTTATTCGATGTCTACGAACGAAGAAACAAGTAGCAAGCACTGCAGACATTGCAAGAAGAGAAATAAAGGAGATAGCCATGATGGACCATGCAGAGTTTTCAAAGCTTGGAACTATCCATATCTCAACGTTAGCCAAGCCTGCATACTTCTTCAATGTCTCGCCAGATGTTTTAGTAACAAATACAGCATGTATTCTAATACCAGCCGAGCTCCCTGCCACTGCAAACTCTTTAAAGTTATGACCAGGAAATATTAAAGCTAACAAGAAATTTTGTCTTTTTTTTTTCAAACATTTACTCTTATGCATGCATGCAATAAATGTTAACCAAATAACTTCATACCCCATTAACAAAGTAGGAAACCAGGGAAAAGTAAAAGTGTGAAACTTATAATTACCAAGTATGGGCACAAAGTTTAGATTGATAAAGCAATAGCATCAAGACACCAAACAATTGCAACAATCGTAGACAACAACCACAAGATAGGCTACATCCAGGATTCCAGTGAACCCCATGGCATAAATGCAGACTTTGTTGACTTTGTGGTAAAGAAGGACTATAACTCAAGTATTAGATAGGTATTTAATTGATGAGCAAGTCATTTGAATTTTTCTAGTTTATCATTTATTTCAAAAATATAAAACTAAGATATACCAAGACCAACATCATTCCATACAGTAACACTAAGATACATTGATTGAAAATTGACATTAAAAAGACATTTGATCATGTTGTTTGTGGTCTTCCAGACAAGATCCTTCAGAAAAAGAGGCTTTGGTTTTAAGTGAAGATCTTGGATGGACTACAACTGGTTTTTTTTTTTTTTTCTTTTTTTAAGAACTGCTATGTCATTTTCTCCACTGAAAAATTAAAAAACATAATTCCGCAAGTCTTTGAAGTATAGTTTTCTTCGAAAATATTGGTAAGTACAAAATTTAATCCAATCTTTGAAATTAGATAAGTAAATCATTAAAGCACTAACATCTACACTACATGTAAATCGAATGGCTGCAACAAGCATAGCAACATAGACATAGTTAAGACCCATAAATCGTATGAAAAGTAATCCACATCCATAAATGGAGAATGGCGTGTAGTTAATAGTGTAAAAAGTCATTACTCGCAATTAAGCCACCATCTTCATTGTCATAGATGATTGCAGCTTTAAATCCAGCCACTTGGGCTCTCCTCACTTTATCCTCGAAACTACATCCTCCTCTAATTATAAGCGCAAATGGTGAACTGGAGTTCACAGGCAGCTCAGCTTTATTTTCCAATGTCGAGCATGCATCCAGAGGTTTTGCCAGAAATAATACCCCAGGTTCCCCTGAACTTTCTATTGAAGGAGCTGAAAATCAGAAATTCCAGAGATAAATAACAACAGAATCCATTATGGTGATTTAAGGGGAAGAAAAAAGAAAGAAGGCCGTAGAAAACAAAACCGAATCCATAGACCAATCAGTATTACAAAATTTGACTAGCCTCCCCCTTTTTCCTTCTGGGATGACTATATCCGATTTATCTCCTCAAAACATAATAGCATCCTAAATCACCTTTTACTACTTGACAGATTCTTAAATAAAAACAAAAAGATTAGTCCACATTAACAGCAGAATCTACATAGTCAACCAAGTCACTCGTTGGCAAAAGCCACAACTAGTGATGACGAGTGCACAGACATTTAATCCAGTGACCGACTCAGAAATCACTCAGTAATACACAAAACAATTGAGTTAGGATAAAAAGAATTCAAATGAAAAGAGCAAGCAATGGGAGAAAAAGAGAGCATAAACAAAACTAACCGAAATTAGCTTCAATGGAGTCGAACGAAAGAGTAACGTTGGTCCCAATCAATACCACATTAGCTGCAGAGCCGCAACAACCAACCAAAAGAAGTGAAAACAATAAGGCGAGACCTGGATTCATAGCACTCAAAGCCATGGACCGAAGAACCCTAATCAGTGAAAGAGAAAAAGGAGACGATGGAGATTGAAACGGAGAACGATTAGGGTTTATAAAATATCAATGGAAACATCAGCTTCCATTTCTCAGAAGGAAAATCTTGGTTTCCTTGCTTCGCTGGGAGATAAACACTCGTTGATTGAAATTTGCCTATTCCCACAACAATATGGAAACGATGAAAAAATATATAATGATAATGATAAGTTCATAAATCGAGCCAAATATTATTTATAATAGTTCATCCTTTTTTCAAAATATTTAATAATAATAATAATAATAAGAGTTCATTGCAAATAAACTGGCAAAATAAATTAAAACACTGACCATACATATACACTTTATATAAGACAACTATGCTGGTTACTCGTATGCGTTTATAGTAGAATAATTAGTTAGTCATTTAGTCTCGTTTTCCTTTGAGTAGTAAGTGATTTTTTTTTTTTTTTTTTAATAAATTATTTATTATTTTATAAATAAAGATAATGATTTATTCTTTGAAACAATACATATCTGTCATGAATTATTTAAGTTTTCTTTTTAATTATTAAAAAAGAAAAAAAAAAAAAAAAGAATTATTTCCTTTTATAATTAAGGATTAGTATTAGCATCTTCCAGATCTGAGTTCATTCTGATGTTTATCCAATTCCAAACCGACCAATCAGATGAAACGGGCTGGACTCTCTTCTTTCATCATTTTGGGCCAGGCCCATGTTAGAACTGAATTTGTTGTATAATAGCCTAATTAAATTTGTTTTTCATTAATAGCCCAATCGATCACAATATTACGTAAAAAGTCTATAACACCCCTATAAATTCTAGCCATTAAAAGATATACATATTTGAGGAAAAATATGAATTTGGCATTAACTTGGTTTATGTTCAACCGAAATGACCTACTCCGTTTTTTTTCCAATTGTGTACTGCTTCTCTCTCTCTCTCTCTCTCTCTCTCATGACTTCTATTTACTTTTCCCAATCCCTTAAAATCCTTCTTCCCTATTTCTCTATTATTCTCCCTTTCATGGAGTTGCCCCCACTCGCACAAAAGGATCACGTGGGCTATAGTACGTAATATATATGAGTTCATTCTTACGTTTTCGTTTTGTTTTCTTTTTAAATAATATGAGACGTCATCTATCTTGTTAACATTATTATTATATAATATGAGATATATATTCCCAAAATAACTAAGTATATATATGTATATATAACAAACTTTGTGAATATATATCTCAATAGAACGAGACTGAAATCAAATTAGTATGAAGCATATATTATATAACAACCTTAAATTTAAATACATTTGAATAAACCTCGTATATATTTAAAATAAACCTCGTATATATATATATATATATATATATATATATATATATAAAAAACAAAACGCGCATAAAATAAAAATTTGTAACCGTAATTCTATCTTAAATGTAATCCACTAAAATTAAGGATTCTAGAAAAGGAATGTATGGACAAATTTATAATAATTGAAAAAAAAATATCATCCATAAACAAAATTAACTTTTTTAATATTTTAATTATAAAATCCTACAAAAATTAAATACGAGAGAATTAACATATCAATGAAATAAAAAATTATTGAATAACAAAAAATTTAATGATGATTTATATTCTAAGTAACGTTTACGGAGAATAAAATTTCTGAAAAAATAATAATAAATTCAGTTTAAAATTTTTAAATATTTTAAGTATAAAGTAATATATAAATTAAATATGAGAGAAAAGGTAACAAAAAGTTAAAGTTGTTCTAAATTTATGAGAGATCTAGTTTTAAATTACAACTAGAGTTTAGGACATTTGTGAAATATTATTCGTGAAGTATGTCAATTCTCTAAATCTTTCTTGTTACATTGGGTTTCAAAATATTTAATTTACTTTTAATAATAGTTTACCAAAAGTTTGTGTGTAAATTAAAATTTTGGAGTCAAGATAGAATGAATCATTTATTTCAAAAATGTTTGGAGCGCTGAATTGGTTATTATAATATCTAGATTATAATGGTATGTGTTTGTGTGCAGACTGCTTTAGTTTGAAATGCAAATGAGGAGAGAAGATAGTTAAAAAATAGTAAACACAGTAGACAATGAAAGTTTTCAAATTATTCATTGCACCAAAGTATGGGTTATAATGAAAGAAATTGCGATAGATGGCCAATATTAGGCATCCATTTTGATTTTTGACCATTTTATGAGATTATTGGAATATGGTCATTTGCTTGTTTTGGGGTCTCACTACTGAGCTTAGTTTCTCTATTCTACCCTTCCACAAACTACTTGTTGATGTGATGTGGTTGTAAAAATAAAATATTCATATAGATTTTGTTTACCAAGTTCTCTTTTATTTTAAAAATTAAAATTTTATAGTTAAGTATTTAATAGTTTTTTTTTTTTTTTTTTGTAAAAATCATTGTTTTCTAGCACTGTACGAGTTTATTTTTAATAGATCTACATGTGGCTATTACGGTGGTGCCAATTGTGAGAGTGGTGATAACATACTAGTCAAACAATTTTAAACACCATTTTCTAGCCTAAGACAACTAACAAACGACAAAGGAGATGATCCATCTAAATCACATTATCTGTCTTTGTCATCTTGTTCTTCTTCATCTTGATCGTCATCGACGTGGTTGAGGCAAAGCAGCAGCAGCCACTCAGCTACTAGATTGACAGCTAAGCAAAACCATCATTGTTCGTGCCCGCAGCTCAAGATGAAGCTAATACATTTGCCATTTCGAGTGGTTATACGTGCACGATGCTTGAAAGTACATAAAAATGGTGTAAGTGCGCCTAGTATAGAGTATTTGGGTGATTTATTTGACAGTTTTTTTGATACATCGTATTTGTGTTTTGAAGATTTTAGTTATTACAATATTTACATGGGATGTAAGTTATTTTTAGTAGAAGAAAAATATGATGAAGACTTTCGGTATTTGCATGGCTTGGTCTAACGAAAATTTAAATTATTTTTGGTATGTGTGTCATATTTTAATTTTTTATAAATAAAAAGTATTTCTAAGGTTTAGTATGAGAAAAATTTTACCGGTAAAAAGTATTTGAGGGTTATTTTGAGTATAATGTATTTGCTTTATTTAGTGCCTAAATTTTAATGGTCATAATTATTGCATTACTATTGGTTTATATACCCTCTATTTGAATTTGCATATTGTCTTGGTTTGGATTAGATTTTTTTTGTTATTATTATTTTTAAAATAAGGAGATCAGTTTTGTTACTATTGTTTTCTAAATGAGGAGATTTTTTTGTTATTATTATTTTTTAATAAAAAGATTTATTTTGTTATTATTTTAAGTGATTTGTAAGTTTTTTTTATTATTATTTTTTTTATTTTGAGGTTAAGTGGTTAGATAATTAGATTGTGTTCAGATTAGTAGATTTTGTTTTCATATACACCAAAAATGTTGGAAATTCGATAGGGGCATATGTTATTTTCTAAATTATGAGATTGACCGTTGTAGTATCTTGGTCATTTTTAAAAGTAGAAGCTTTATCAGCCATTTTTTAAAAAAGTCTATTACAATTTGATCATTTGTCCAAACAGCCCTTATAATAAATAAAAACTTCAACTATTATAATTGAAGGCTAAAATATTGTGTAGACTGTAATAACCGACTCCATTCAAAACGAAGTTAAGAGATAATGAATGGACCAAGATAGGGAAGAAGGAGGAAAAAAAACAAAACTATTGATACTTACTGCCAACATAAGGGAAAGTTGTGTATGAAGTTGAAGGTATTATTGCAAAAGAATAGAAAACAACGTTTCTTTACGGTTTCAACATCAATTTAAAATAAGATTTTTCAACTTTATGTGAAATGGGACCCACATAGACTCTTGTCATCTTCTCTATCAACTTTTCACTATCTCAAAACTCCCTCAATATTTTATCAATTAAATTATCTATAAACTTTACTTACATAAATATAATTAAATCAGTAAACAGTAAACACATTAATAACATTTATTAAAATTTGTAAATTGACTTATTGCAATTTTCTTAATGCATCAAACAATTATTTAATAATAATAATAAAAAAAAAAAAAAAAACAATAGTCACATCACAAAACCTTAACCTAGAGATGTTTTTTTTATTTTTTATTTTTTATTTTAATTTTGTTTTTAATTTTATGCTAGAGAGATTTGAAGGGGTCCCACGTGATACTAATTATTTAACCTCCATACTTTTTTTTTTTTATTTTTTTATTATTATTATTAATATTAAGGAAAGTATTAAATTCCCATACTTCCCTTCTTGTAAAGGCGATTGCCTAATAGGAGTATTATGAAGAGAACAAGAAATGGACATCCTTCCACGAAGGTCCTTTCAGTCTCACACAAGTAGCTGTCTTGCACGTGCTTCAGTCCCAATCCCAATTCTCAATATCAATTAAATTTCCTCATTTATTACAACTTTCTTTTAATTAAAAAACCAATAAATAAGTACATCTTAAATAATAACTTCGTCCGTCTATCATTTTTTGATATATTATTAAACATTATTTCCCCTTTATATTAAAAATACAAAAATAGTTACTCACGCTACATACAACATCAAACCTCAAACTTTGAAGTAAATAATATGAATTCCTATCAGTCGAGCTACATTCATGTTGATTCATTTATGTGTGATAATCTCTTATATATTTAATTTTTAAAATATGTTCTCTTTTCAAAAAAATTAAGTTTCATTAAAGAAATAAAGTTATTTGATAAATATTTGGATTATTCACTTATTTTATCTTTTTTACACTTCAATTATATGGGAGTGTGAAGATTTGAACTTAAGACTTTTTGGTTGATAATATACTCTTTAACTAGCTAAATTATGTTGAGGTTCATTTTTCTTATATAATATTGAATATATACAAAATACTATATAAACATTTATTATGTAGTTTTTAAATTACGTATTATCTCCGATGTGAGTCTTTCACTTAGTTAAAATAGGTACGTTGTCAAATGTTTAAATTGTCTCAATCTAACATGTTATTTAACTTTAAATTCTATATCAACAATGATTCCAAAAAAGATTTTATACGTTATTGTGTAATTGATGTGCAAAAGATCAAAGGACACAGTTCAAATATACTGGAAAATGTATATTTTGAATATAAATGAGATTATACTTATAGTAGAAAATTTCGGTTGAAATTTCAAGATTTCAATAAACTCGAAATTTTAGTAGGGAGAATTTCAACTTTTCATTCATTTCTCGAAATTTCAAAGTTGTTTTTTTTTTTTTTAATTTTTTATTTTTGTAACAATTAATTATGCTAGTTTAATGATTTTTTTTTTCAATTTTATGACATTATCTTGGTTACATGAGTTGTATAGTTTCACATGTCAATGTATAATTCCACCACAAAATTTTTATTTTCAAGAAACCACATATTTATTTTTAACTTCATTCAAACCTTTATTTCCATGGAATTTTTAGACCATTCCACCTCTTACTTGATATGATGTGAGTTTTGTTTCTTTTACCATCCAAAGTTTCTATTTCCAATAACAAGACTTTGAAAAAATAAAATAAAAACACATAAATTTATCCTATAAATACTGCCACCAAATCACTTCTTCTACGTTACTCTCAAATTTCAAGTTCTCTAATATGCCTCTCATTTTTTCTCACGCTTTATCTACTTGTAGAATTTTATTTTATTTTTCTTCTTTCTTTTTCATTATGTTGTGTTATGTTTGATGTTACGGTTTTTTGTATCTCTCTTATGTTTAATGTTATGATTTTTATATCCTTATTATTTACTGTTATGTAATGTAAGTTTAATGCTATGATTTTTGTATGCACTTCATTTTATGGTAAACAATTTAAATTTATTTTATATGCAAATATTTCATATTCTTTAATTTTGTAATTAATTTCCAATATTTGATGTTATTTTGTAATTGTTTTTCCATTTTTTTTTAAACTTCTACTCTCGCATCAACATTTACGTATATATTTACAATATATATCTAAAAATTGTCTTACTTTATAGAAATGATGATAAAAAAAAAAGTCAATTATAGTCTAATTAAGCCACGATCAAAGTTTCATTAATTAATTATAACAATTTCCATCCATTTTCATAAAATTTCTCAAATTTTCGATCAATATTTTCGTAAAATAGAAACTATGATATTTCATCGATATTTCGAACTGTGATTATACCAACCTACGTAAATTTAGAGATTTTAATAGATGTACGCACAATCGTAAAAAGCACTCCTTTCTAAATTATTTACAAAGTTATTATTCAAAATTTCAATTTTATCCACGGTTCTCTCCCAAGCTTACAAAATTTTACACGGACTTAGCTCTTACAAGTTACATATTACATCAAAATTTCAAAATCTGACAAAAAAGAAAGTTATGGACCATTAAAGCCACGTGTGTATATATATATTCTTTTCTTTTCTCTTTTTGAAAGTTCGTATTTATTTTCTTACAACTTACCTATTATAGTTGTCATCTCCCAAACTAATCAAATGAAATATGAGCTAAATGTTAAAAATAAAAACAAATATTTAGAAAGCACAGTTTCAGTTTTAAAAATTTGACTTGGTTTTAGAAATACTCATTAAAAGATAGATAGATAGCAAACTAAAAACAATGATAAGAAACGGTATAGTAATGTTAATACATCTAGATTCTTTAAAAAAAACAAAACAAAACAAAAAGATCATAATAAGTTGACATATGATAAGTAAAGAACATGAGTTTCATAAAGAGCCAAGAGGAATGATTTTAATCAATAGTGGTCACTTACATCGGATTTAATATTCTATGAGCTTACTTGACACTCAAATGTTGTAGGATTAGGTGATTAGTCGAAGTGCGTAAGCTGGCCTGGACACTTACGAATATTAAAAAAAACAAAACAAAAAACTAAATAATTATCAAACATTATCTAAAATATTTTTTTTCCTATTCCAAATTGAAATATCCTCTTGATTTAAGTAATAAAAAGGTTGATATTAATATTTGAACCATGTTATAACTTGAGTGTATGATTGTAACAACAATCATAGATTTTATTATTATCGTTATTATTAGTTTTTGAATAAACAACATTATTCACGAGTTCTGGGTAGCTTTTGTGATTTTTTCGAATGGAAAGATATAATTGGATATAGTTTAATAGTTTAAGATTTTTTCTAGCATGATAATTTAAGATTCGTTAAATACATACAATTGAAAGTTTAGGACATATTCAACTTTTTTTTTTTTTTTAATTTAGAGTTATATTAAACCAAAACATAAAAATTTATGCATGTTTGTTCAAATTTTTGTTTTGCTAACTTTTTTATATATAATTTATATTATCACACCCTTCTCGAAGAAATATTTGAATTCTGAGAAACTCCACAAAAAGAAATAAAGATTGGGGAAAGATAGAGAACGGTGGTTTTTGATATTAGGATTTCCAACTCAATACATTACAATGGAAAACATGTTCAAATACTAAAGGTTCATTGGACTTTTACATAATAAAAATAACATATATAAAATGTTATTACATTAATATTAAATATTCTAACATATTCTTAGCTAAATGCCTAATGAACACAGTTCAAGTTGCATAGTGCTTTTACTATCAACCTCAAAGATTAGATGTTTGATTTTCCCACCCCCACTTATTTAATTTAATACCTTTGCTAAAAAAAAAACTAAAATTCTAAATATATATAATATATGGAAAATTATTTTAAATAATAAAACTGCTGAAAATATTTACAACTAATAGCAAAATACATAGTTTATCTACGATAGACCGTAATAAATCGCGATAGATTATTATATGTATCTATAGTGACACAAACAATAGTCTATCACGATCTATCGTGGTCTATCGTATATAGATGGTAAAATTTTACTATATTTTATAAATATTTTAGTTATTTTTGCTATATTTAAAAAGAGCCTTTTATATATATATATATTAACTTTTCAAACTTTAGCTTGAATTCCGTAGATAGTTGCAAATAAAAGTAGTGATTAATTATGAACTTTAACTTTTAAAAACAAAAAAAATTAAATATGACTCCATATTATTTTAGAGAAAGTCGAAAATGTTGAGTTTTATTTCACATTATTTTTAATGTTAAAATACTATTTTTTAGTCAAAATATCTAATTTTAGTGGATGTATAGTTTAATAAATTTAATTTAGTCATTCAAAATTAATTTTTACTAAAATTAATTAAATAATAACAATGCTGGTAAAAAAAGTTAAGTAATGTAAATATATTATCGAAATTTAATAAATAATTTTTTATTTTTAAAAAATAAACAATAAACTAATCGTGAAGTTAAATTGAAGAAGTAAAGAATAAGAATTAAAATTAGACATTTGAAAGTAGACTAAAATAAGGTCGGTTAGTAACGTATAAAAATTAAAATAATATTTTAATCCACTTTTAAATAATAATAAAATATGTGAAACTTGTAACTATTATTATTATTATTATATATATATTTGAAAGAAAAGAAAAAATTATATTTGGTGTGGATCAGCAAAGAGATTTTGTCGCCCACCATCTGCCAAGTCGCTACCTGTATTCCATGATAATTCATTAATTTATAACATAAAGTTTTTTTTGAAAGGAAAAAACTCATATTTAATTTACAAATATTACGTGTGTCCGCATACACATATTTATGTTTATGTAACCATTTAATTTGCATTTTAAAAAGTTTGTTCAATCTTATCTTTTATCTTTTCCTTTTTACTTTCCCAATCTGTTCCTCAAATCAAATATTACAATTGTCTGTAAATAATTTGGATATGAAAATGTCTTTTTTTTAAAAAAAAAATTATTTTTGATAAAAGGTCTTTTACAAATTACAACGGAAGTGTGGAGAGGAAAATTATTTTAGATGACAAAACTGCTGAAAATATTTACAAATAATAGCAAAATATTACAATCTATATGTAATAGATCGCGATAGATTATTATCGGTGTCTATCATCGCAAATAGACAGTAAAATTTTACAATATTTGTAAATATTTTGGTTCATTTTTCTATATTTAAAAGTAGCCATTCTTTTAATCACTCTGATTTTAATCATTCAAAGCAAGTTTTGATGTTATGAAATTTGTATTTAAAAGTGTAAAATTAAATATTAATTAATTAACTTTGAGTAGTTAGATGTATTTCTAAGTGATATTAAACATGACAAAAGTGATTTTACCAATTTCAAAATCACTCTCAAACATGCACTAAACTTATGATAATTAATATTATAAATCAATTAAACTTTAGATTTAGTTGCTGATAGCTCTCATTGCTATTAGATGAATCACAAAGTTATACTAGGATTTTGAATATTATGAATGACTCCATGAATCAATAAAATAACACTAGGCTATGATCTATTTTGATTTGAGAGTTTTTATTGTCTTTCATTTTTGTTTCGGTGAATTTTTTTCTTTAAAAAATGAAATCTTGTGTTGGACTCATCATTATATTATCTTGGGTTGCATGTTAGCTTGAACATCCAAGTAAGTCTATGCAACTTATTTGTGGAGTGTTTAAACTTTGAGTAGGAAACCAATTCTCCTATTACCTATTAGTCTGAAATAGAGATGTCCATGGGACGAGGCAGGGATGCGAAAGCCTTTCCTGCCCCTTATTCCATTCCCCATCCTAGAGAAATGTCAAAGGGGGAAATTTCCCATCTTGTTTTGTTTTGTTTTTTTTTTTTTATACCAATTTTTCATTTAATTTCAATGAAATAATTTTTCTTAACAATTTTGTATTTTTTTAATTCTTTAAACGAAACATTTCCAATACAATATTAAAAAAGTTTCAGATTTCTACGTAGAAGGCCTAAATCATAATCCAATATTAGAACCATGTCTAGTGTATTCTATTTTTTTTTCAAAAATGGCCTATTAGGCCTCTTATTTTCATAAATATTGGTGGCTTTTTACAATTGAATCCTTATACCAATTAAAAATAAATAATAATAATAATAAAAAAACAATTAAGGAAACCCTGCAAAATTCCACGTGCCATTTAATATGATTTAAATGATACGAAGAAGGAAGCAATCCCTCTATCGATTTCCTATCAAATCTCTTCGGAATGTAACCATCAGATACATAGGATTTGGTACGTTGGGTTTTATGTTCTAAAACTTGTTGTTTGTAGCTATTTGGAACTTATTCTCAATAAAGTTGTTGTGGAGATTTATTTAGTAAAGCTGTTATTGAATATTCGAATTGCATCTATTAAATCCAATAAACTAAGAACCTTTGACTATAGGTTGTATGCTTAGACTTTATATGTAGACATAAAAGTGGATCAAGTTTAAGTAATAGTCAAAACATATAAGGATAATGTTAGGTACCTTATCCTGGGGGCACTGTGGATGCGACTCACTTTGTATTTAATACAAACGATGTGATCCTATATCGTACATGTAGAGACATGTGAGTGGAGGCATTCTATGCAATGAGTTTGCAATAAGACCGAACCACAAAATAATCACTTTTGCTTTATTGCTAAAACTGATTATTTTAAACCTGATGACCTAGGTAACTCGATCTTAATTCTAGGCTAACTATGAACTCCTGTTTGTTTAAGATTATCCTTTAATTTGCATTAGGTGAGAGTGACCCAAGTTCGCCGACTCAATATGCCTCCCATTTTAGGGATAAGATCAAACAGATAGATGGGGACATAGTCTTGCAAGATGAAACTCGCTCCTACCTATTTCTAAGTTAGTAGATAAGTTGTTCCTTTAAGTATTGACCTCAGAACTTGAATAACTGACTACTACCATGCTAATCTTCTTCTTGATGCACTCCTTGATCATAGAAAATATTGCTTGCCTATGTCCAGAGAACATAATATTTAAAGAGCATGAGTGCTCATGGTCAAACCTAGTAACCATTCATGTAGAAATGTGGTCACCTCCAATCGAACAACCACGAAGAGACCATTGACATTTATCAACGAGACAACTAAGTACTGGGACTTCCTCATTGGATTTATCAGTCTTGTATTGGAAGTTATCTTTAGTTGCAATAGCCTCGCGTAACATTCAACAATACATCATTCGATGAGAACATATCATCAATCTTTATTTGGGAATCAGATGAAATCTTTGCCAAATCAATCATTTGGTAAAAACAAACTCTCCTCATCAACACTAAAAAGGATTATTGTACAGTTGAATATTTCTCAATCCCATTAGAAATTACGTGAGACAACCATCTAACATCATCGTTTACTAAAAGAACCAAATCATTCTTCATAAAATGTTTTGATCTAACGCAAGCATAAATCTGGATGTTATCAAGAATGTTTGGACTAGCTATCTTATCAACTACTCGTTGTCGCGAATCAGCAAATGACATTTCAGGATACAAGACTATTTCAATTATTTTGTAATTGACAAAATTATCAATCTCGTTAAAATGACTGTCATATACAATTGAAACATAATAGTTTCATATATAATGAAAAACATGTGTAATCAGATAAAAGATACTAATCAAAATATTAATGATATATCTAATAATATATAATATAAACTTGTATACTTTCTTTGCTCATAGTATATATATAGACGATTATGCTTAAAAATAAAATATGGTTTAAATACTTGGGAATATTGTGTATGTACAGTTGAATATAGAGCACGAACTACAAAATAAACAATGTTGCCCACTTACCTGTATCAATGCACATACAATAATAACAATAAAAAAACCTGCATAGAAAAAGATGATGAACTATTAACAACATGATTACAAAGGTATATAACGTATGGTACACTTCGTAACAGAAAGATAAATCGACACATAGAGATAAATAATCAACTAATATGGAAATGAAACAAACTTGAAGTTGTCGATTGGAATCGAACCTTTAGTGGTGAGAAAGTCGGACAATGTGAAATGAAGGTCTCCAATCGGCTGTGTAAGCCTTCAACTTTTTCTTTTGAATATTTGAGTTCTAAGTGCATTAGTACTAGTTGTGGACTTAGTCAAATTTTTGTGGCATTAGGGTTGAGTTAGGCATTGAGGTAAATGAGGAAGGGTGGGCAGCAAAGAGCTATGAAGCATGTGGCTTGGAGCGGTGTAAGTGAAGGAGTAAGTGTTGAATTTAAGGAAGGTAGAACCTTCAAGTAAGTTTGAAAAGAAGAACTAGGCGTTGAAGAGGTGTTCGCCGAAAGGTAGGTGCTTAATTCTTTAAGTTTGAAAAATTAAATAATTTCTCAATATTGAAATATGTGATTAGGTCGCAAATTAAGAGAAAGTTTAGTAAGTTAGTGGGAGGAGTTGTCACTTGGTAAAGATGCATGAATGTGTTGTCGAGGAGTATAAATAGAATGATGCAAAGGTGGACTCAGTTTGCCCAAATTACCTGTGCGAAGTGAATGTTTCTTCGACCAAAATCCTTAAAGATCAATGTTGAAGTTGTGTGAGGGCTACTAGAAAGAAATTCAAACAGGAAAATGGAGATAATTGAAGGAAATCCAAGGTTGTTCTAGAATTTGAGCCTAGCTGAGCAAGGGGAGAAGCTAGGAACATTTCAAGCTATTGAGTGGGAATTAAAAGGCCAAAATTGGAGGTAAGCTAGTTAAAAGGTAGACTTAAAGGTTTGTAAAAGAAAATGGTGTTAAAAATGGTTGAAAAGAATGTTTTTGGTTGCTGAAAATGTAAACCGGTATTTAGGTGTGCATCGGGTGGCTATCACCTGGAGGTTGAAGAAGATATGGGCGGAAGGCTATCGATGGACTTCAACAGTTGAGTGTCGACTGAGAGGTTAGAAAGTTGAGTTGCATGCCTAAGTGGGCAGGCAGTGGTGTCTAAGTTGCATGATTAGTGGGTGGGCAGAAGTGTTGTCGCGCCCTAGCTTTAGTGTCACACCGCTCAACATCGCATAGTCTTAACGCACAACCCATGTGCACGCTCAACATCCAGTGCGCGCATCCCTGACGTTGCTTATGTGTGTGTGCGGGGATCGCTGCCTAGGGCCCGGTGTGCGTGTCTTGTGACAGTTCGTGTATGCGTAGGTTGCTGCCCATGGCCTGTGTGCGTGCCTAGAGCCTGTGTGCGTGTTCCAGCACCCATGCCCAATCTTGTTGCACGCCAGCTGCACAATCAACTATATTAAGACATTGCTTAAGTTTGTTGGTGTTGCTGAGTCATTTAAATGTTATAATAGATTTAAGGGAGTATATGCTTATATAAAAGGTTGTTGGAAGCCAATGAACTTAAAGGGCGATCAATAGGCTAACAAAAGGATTATGATCCATTTTTTAGGTCAATTAGATATTGGGAAGATATACAATCCTTTGGAACCCAAGCAATAGCCATGAGTGACAAAAGAGTTTTTGAAGATTTATTCATTTACATTAAAACCTTGTTCCTTAAAAGATAGTTTGATGTTTTACTATTATGAGCATGTTTTCCTAAGTCTACACTAAGTATTGAATTATGAGCATGTTTTATCAGTTATTTACAGTTATGTCAGAAGATATAGAAGATGATTGATTCATTCTCACTTTGAATTTAAACAGATTTAATACAAAAGTTTTGTTGTGAATTGATGATGTACCTTGTTAATGGAAATGGTGGGACCTGATACTAGAGGATAGGAAGAAGGTATCAAGGCAACCCAGATAATTAGGTCTTTGGGACCCATTTTAGCACACATATAGGCTTTGGGTTGTGTGTTGGGATGTTGGCCCTTTGGGGGCACATCTATGTGCATATATGATAGGTATCGACGTTGATTTGTTGAGATTACTTCGCATCAGCTAAGGTATTCGACGTTGAGTGTATTGAGCTTGCTCTACCTCAACTAAGGTTATGGATACAGGATTAAACTTAATTTCTAACTAAAAGATTTGTGAAAGGTTTATGAGTACGAAGCATGTTATTATTCTTTAAATTTTCTTTGGATATGTTAAGTGTCTGTGATGTTCGTTGGATGCAAAGCTAGAGGTCCTTCTAGGATCCTTGCAAACAGTCACAAAGAAAGCTAACTTAGATCAAACTTAGAATCTAGGATGGTCACTCTTAGATCCTAAGACAACCCACTCCAAAATTAGGTCGATCAAGACTAATCTAATGAATTGATTTAAACATCAAATCTAAAGCAAGATTTGAAAAAAAAAAGCAACATCAAAGGGGTTGATTAAGCATGAGCTTTATTGCCTGAGTTTTAAAGAGGATTACGAGCCTTTTTAAAGGCCAAAAAGTCATGGATATGATCAAGAACACAAAAGTCATTGAACACTATTAAATGCAAATTGTAGAAATTTTTACCTAGAAACTTAAAACTTAATTGACTAATTAATAAGTCAAAATGCAAAACTAAACATGTAGAAAGTCTTCGAATTGTCTTAAATAACTCCTATAAGAGGTGGTAACATTAATTTGCATGTTTGACAAGCTTTAACATCACGTTTCCTATGCAGTGCACATGTGATAGCATTTTCTTCACAAAATCTGCACACTTTTTTTGTCCACCGTGCCATCTTCATGTCATTCTCTTCTTGACTCATTGAACTAACATTATATATAAATTTTGGCTCAAAATTATTTGTTGCTCCTCGTGAATTTGCTAGCTTTTGAAGATGTAGTGTGAATGCTTCTTGAATCTTCTTTGCCTTGCTTCTTGTCATTGCTCCCTTAGGTACATTCAATGGTTCAATGGTTGAATTCACATTAGAATATTTTTTGTTCATTTATGAACTTTCTTAGCAAGATTTAATTTAAAGATTTCTATGTCACACACTAAACTATCCAGCTCACCCTTTCCTTATGTTTTCTTCTTCTCCTAGGTAACTAAAGAGTTACCAATGCTTAGCCTACTCATCCTCGTCTATTGCTGCTACAATTCCTTAAGTAAACTAATTATAGTGCTTAGTATGTTGCCAGTTGAACTTGGTGTCATGTACATTTTAGATGGGAGGTGTGTAAGGAGTTTGTAAATAAGTAATGTTCAAAGGTTGTAGTTATGGTTGTGTTAAGTTTGTATGTGAATGTATGTAAACTTTTGTAATGTTCAATGTAAGTAGGTTTTGTGTAAGTACTGACTTGTAAAACCAAGTGTTGGGGAGAGCAATGCGATTGAGGTTATGCGTTGCTAGAGGAAAAGTAGCCGAGAAGTAGAGCAAAATTTTGGTTAAGGGTTGGCTAAGACCATGCGTTGGTGAATGTAGTGGGAAGTTGAATTATTTGAGAAACCATGCGTTGTTGATTAAATCACGAAGGGTTGTGAGATGAAGTAGTCGTCGCATCGAAGGATAAGTGCTCATTGGCGGGGAAAGAAATATGCTTGAACTATGCGTTAAAGTCACCATGTGTCGAAGACAGCCATGCGCTGAAGTCACACTGCGTCCACAACAGAACGGTCTTGACGTGATGAAGCTAGTAGTGTGAATGACTATGTTGTATGCATCGAAAGTAGGAGGCACCGAGAACACCATGTGCTGAGAGTGGTTAGTGGCTGAAGGCACTGAAGGAGAATATAGACATGAGTGCCTTGCGTCGAAGAGAAGACCCGCGCCAGCCTACAGGTGAGGGATAAGTCGACATTATCATCTCGGTACTTGTGAGGGATAAGTCGGCAGTATATATAGGTGAGTTTAATCACTTTCAGACATGTTTCGAGAGCTTAAGTCGGTTCTATCTTTCAGAGAAGCCATCAGAGAAGGAAGAGGAAGGTGTTCTTATAGTTTTTGGGTGAAATTCTACCCGTTTTGGTGCTGAAATCCGAGCTGGAATAGAGGATTGATCGTAGACACACAGACTGAACAGTGGTCGATGTTTGGAGTAAAACGACTCGAGGAAGCCGAGCTTAGGGCTGAAATTTTGAGGTTAGTAAGTTAACATAATTCCTAACAAGTCTTATGAAGGATGGTTAAGCTGAAATTGAGGTTAATCACATGAATCTTTAGGTAAAAGCAGCAACTACAGAACTGTTATGCAATCTGAAGCAACGTGGAATGATTTTGGCATAACTGGAGAACGAAAAAGAGTTAAGCCTTGAAATTTTGAGGTAAGCTGTGGAACTTAATTCTTTACAAGTTTGTAGAAGGGAAGAAGTCTTAATATGGGCTGGAAATGCTTTTTTAGCAGGGATTAAGCAGAGATATCAAAGCTGTAACAGTTAGCTTTGTTAAGAAGAAGATAAAGCTCAAATGTTGGTATAATAGCAAAAGTGAGCTGCACGCAAAGTGTTCTTTGAATTGAAGTCTAACAAAAGGGTAAACAACAGCTAATAGTAATAGCCTTAGTATTTAAGGCTTGAGAATGAACTAATGAAAGCCTAACTGCATGATGAACTACAAACAGTGTGCATATGTTGAGTTGTTGTTTATATTAAAGTGAATGGAAAAGAAGTATAACAAGGAAAAGTATTTGTTTCAGGCCAAGAGGAGATAGGAAAGGCATATAAACCACTCAAGGCCTAGGAAGAATAGTGAGTGACACTTTTCTTACTTTAAAACAATTATGTTGAACATGATAGTTCGGTTTTCCAATGGAATACGATTTTGTGATCAAATGATTTATAAAGCATATTTATGTTCTTAAAGTTATTGAAAAACATGTTTATGAAATGTTATTGATATAATAATTGCCTTGTATTCTCATGAATGATTTGCATACGATCTGTTTGTACAAAATGTTGCGTTTTTAAAGGAAAATGTTTTAGAGGAGGCTCAATGCTGATAAGACATGTGAGTTTCCCCGGAACCCAGTATTTAGGCAACCCACTTATAAAATGTTTTAGAGGAGGCTCAATGCTGAAGGACATGAGAAGGCATGTGAGTTTCCCCGGGACCCAGTACTGAAGGACATGGAGAAGGTACTTGGGCAACCTGCCATAGTCCTATGTGCACATAGAGGTTATATGCTGGTGCGTTGAGTCTTGCTCCGCATCGAGCCTTATATGTTTTCGACGTTGGGGTGTTGAGTTTTGCTCACTTCAACTAAGGGAAAAATATTGTATCTAAACTGTTTTCTTATGATTTGTTAAAAAATCATGTATGAATTGATAAGGGCAAATTAAGCTTGTCTTAACTAATACATATGAAGTAACTTCATGTTTTATACTTGACGTTGAACTCAGTTTTATTCCTAATGATTTCGAACTAAAATAGTTTGCTAAATTAGTCACTCACTGGGCTTTTAGCTCATGTTTTCCATGTTTTCTTTCCCCTCCAGGTAGCAAGGACGTTGCTGGTGCTTTGCCTTCTCCCACTCGCCCTACTTAAACTTCGAGTCTCCCGAAAATCTGGCTTGTTGAAGTGTTGTTTGTATGTTAAACCTTAATTAGGTGGCATGTAGATATGTATGTACAGTTACCAGGGGTTGAACTATGGATTGTGTAGGGACATGTAAAAGAGTTGAGAAATTTCGTTTTTGGCTTGTATATACTTTTCTATATGTGATGTTTAAAATGTCTTAGAATGTGGAGATTACATTGTGAACAGTTTAGAATGTGTGTGAAGGAATGGATGGTATGCGTCATAAGAGGGGTGATGTATACTGTCCTCACGTCTCCTTTCAGGTTATGCAGGTAAACTTGGGAGGGGGTGTGATATTTTGTGACTTGGGATTTTTTATTATGTATCTCTAGGATTTGATATCTATTGTTAATCAGATTTGTTAGGAGAGCAGGTTTGAAGGATAGGTTGGTTAGTGGGTATCGTAAAGATGGTCGGTACTTAATTACTATCCTCACATCCTATCTTGGGTCAGCAGGTTAATCTGAGAAGGGTGTGACAGACTGCCTTTTTATCGAGGGTGTGAAGAAGGAGATTTTAATTTTGTTACAAATAGAAAACAAAGAATCCCTACAATTAAGGAAAGAATAACTATGAAGCAATATTAAGTGCATTAAATAAAAAGATTGATTACTAAAATTAAAGTCAACAACTGAATACTATTTAAGGAGATTAAATAAAATATTGCAAATATTAAATTAATAATATAAAATGTCATAATAGTCCAAATTCCTAATTAAATTGCTTGAATGAAAAAATTCAAAATGAAAAGCTATTTGTGAAGAACATCGGCTTAAGAGAATTTTACATGTAAATCTTCCAAAAAAAAAAAATTCTAATAAAAACATAATATTCTACGTGCAGTTTGCAAAGATATAATTAAAATGCTAAATCTCCATAATTTCTAATAGTTAAAATTTAAAAATTACAAATATTATAGTTTTCATGACTTCAATATACAACATTCAAGGTATTGTCAAATATATATATATATATGGGGCATTAAAGAAACAAAGTTCTAAACTTAAATATTACTACATTTTCCATAAATATATCTTTAAAAAGTGAATTACATCACAAGTGAGAACATGTTTTTTTAAGAAAAGACATTACAATACAACGATGACATAGTCATCAATGTACTTCATCCTGCTTTTTAAGTAATGAGTCCTTAAAAAGCAAATATTTAAACAAATTATTATAACCCAACATTTAAAACACAAACTTAAAACACTTGCATCCTTCCATCATAAAGGTAATATTCTCTAATTCATATCATAACAAAAATGTCTAATTTCAAATTATTTAGATTTTTATTTTTGGATCATACAATTACCTAATTTTAAAAGTAGTAGTGATTGAAAAATGTCAAAACATACCCACATATATATGCACCAAATCATACTTAATTTGGTAGTTGAAATTTGAATTTTGATGGCATTGTTGAATTTTTAAATTTCAAACAATGTAATATTAGATGATTTTCTGGTTTTTCCTACAGAAATTAATTTACCACACTACTCATAAATTATGTGTTCCACTTTCCTCTTTAGGAAAATGCCTTTTTCTAAATGGAAATTGTGTAGTTTTTTTTTTTTTTTTTACAAGAAAATGTGTTAAAATAATATTAATCAAACTTAAGAAATAACAAAATAATTTACAATTAAACTGACTTTACTTACTTTTCCGAAGAAAAAAATTAATATATTAAGAACCAATCAAATACAACTTATATTCATAGATCAAACTTATAATTTATATACTCTTTTGGCAAAGTATAAATTTATATCCATAAACTTTGGGGTTGTATAAATTAAAACTATGAACTAATAATTGTATTAATTTAACACTGAATTTTTACAAGTGCATCAACTTAAACTTTGAACTTTCATAAGTTTATCAATATACACTCTCCTCCAAATTTTGTTCTACTAATATTGTGTGAAACTTCTAATTCAAGTCAATTAAACTCCCAACTAAAAAAGAAATTCAATTAAGCTCCAAAATTTTCATAATCTTAGACCCTTCATTATAATTACATTTGACAACCATTCATGCATTAATTCTTAAATGTGTGTAGACTTCTTCAAGTATTAATTTTACAAAATGGACGATTAGAATAAATACATAAATGATTTTCAAAATAAATTTTATCTAATAGTCTAATGACTCTAATCATTCATGCATTTATGAAAGTTTTACCAGAGGTTTTTTCAATCGGAACATAATGAAAATAAAAATTGATACATTTACAAAAGTTTGAATTTTAAATTAATACAATCATCATAGTTCATAGTTTAAATGGTTACAAATCCTAGTATAAATTAATATTTTTCATATATATAATTATAATTATAATTATGTAACGGAAAAGAACAAAATAAGGAGAAAAAAAGGGAGGAGGGAAGTGGTGGGTGATGATGAGCATATGTTGTTCATGATGACTACTTTCACTTTCTGTCCTCACTACACATTGCCTTTCAATTTCCATTATTTACATTTTTTTCTATAAACAAAAAATAATTCCTCATTATAAGTGCATTTCATCATTCCAAACAAAATATTAATCCCACCAAACAAAAAATTGTGTCTCCTTTGTTTCATATTTGTACACAATAAATAAATAAATATATATATATATATATATATATATTAAATCTTCCTTTGAGGCCATATTTGCATAGAGAGAAAAGTATTAATGAATTACGTTTGTTGATGTTTACTTTGTGTTTTGTATTTGTATTATTTGTGAGGTCTACTGTTCAATATCTAATAAAAACGCAAATTGATTGGCAAGCGAATGATGATCAATTTATTTACTCTGTGTTCTGTATTAGTGTACTATTACAGTATAAGAAGTATGGATTTTTCACATATTCATCATTCTAAATAAACATGATCAAAAGTAATTCAATTACATTTACGATTCTGGGTCATTACAATTGATCTATCAATGAAATCTCATCCCGATTACACAAATTTTCATTACGGATTAGTAAACGTATTTAAATACATGTAAAAAAACTAGATTATATATTAAGAATTGGCTAACCATTGATGTATATTTAAATAATTAAAAAAAAAAAAAAAGAAAGCCACACGCACAACAAACTTTTATAAGTGACGATTGATTGATTTAATTAACAAAATTTGTATTATCCCAACACCTAAAAAATAAAAAATCCAATTATAGGTTACAAATATCTAAATTATATTTCTCAAAGTTCTACATAGAAAGAAAAAAAAAACACCAAAAATTGGAGGGGCGTCTAGCATTACAAACACCAACGAGACCCTAAACTTCACCTGATGAAAAATAGGAAAAAGAAAAACATTTTCAATTCCTAGGTTTTGGGTCTAGTTCTTATTTGGTCTCTAGATTTCAAAATGTTACAGATTTAGTCATTTAGTTTAATTTTGGTTTCAATTTAGTCCTTATATTTTAAAATGTTACTATTTTATCCTTGAGATTTGAGTTTTGTTTCAATTTGGTTCTTAGGTTTCAAGATTTTATATTTTGAACCATAAATTTTCATTAAATACTTACTTCCCATCATTGACGTCAGTATCTATTAATTAATTTAAAACAATTATGAAATGAAAATTTAAATTTAGTTTTAAAAGGATGAAAATTAGTGAAAGTTAATTAATTATAATTCTCTTAATTCATTTAAATTTACTAAGACACATCCTAAAGACAGAAAATGAGTATCTAATGAAAAATCGAAGTTAAAAATGTAAATTTTGAAATTTAGGTATCAAATTGAAACAAAATTCAAATGTCAAATATGAGATTGTAACATTTTGAAACCTAAAGGCCAAAAAAGTATTTTTTTTCCTAAAAAATACAAACTAGGAATATAATTGAGATTGGTACAATACTCTCTCTATATATACCGTTCCAATTTTTTTTTTATTAAATTACAAATTTAATCTAAAATATCATAAATAGTTCTTAGATTTTACAATCCATAGAGACTATTTTATAACTTTATTCAAATGGTATGAACTAAATTTACAATTTAATTTTTTAAAAAGAAAACTCTACTAATTCACTTATGGTTTTTTAGAAAACAAAACAAGGCATAAGATAAGGAAGCAATACTGCATATTAGTTAAAGGTTAATTACAATATTCTTATGAAGCGTAAAAATGTCTAATAGAATCATGAACTTTAGTATTTGTCTTTATTTGGTCCCTCAAAGTTAAAAATGTCTAACAAGTTCTTAAAGTTTCAATTTTGCGTCTAATAGCCTTTGACATATTTAAAATTAAGTGATATATTTGATATAAAACCAAATTTGATTTGAAATAGGACCTTAGATTTTCAACTCTGGTTAACACCGGTATGTGACATTTAAAAAATACCGAATAGGTCAATGATCTATTAGATACAAAATTAAAATTTTAAGGATCCGTTAAATACAAAAATTGAAAATTTAAGAACTAAATAGACACAAACATCCAAAAATTTATTTAACACTCTTCAAAGTTAGAAACTACATAAATACATTTAAAAATTTAAGGACTAAACTTGTAATTTAACCTCCAACCATATAATAAAAAAGACTAAACTTGTAATTTAACCTCCAACCATATAATAAAAAAGAGAAAATATTTATAAAACATCTACTAAATTATTATTAGAAATGGAGTGGTAGCTCAACAATCCTCAACCTCAAGTCACCTCCTCTTAGAGAGAAAGAAACAATACAAAACCCAACCCATTAAATCTGTCCAATAATCACACACACTAAGAGAGAGAGAGAGTCTATAAATATCAATATAAATATAAAAATATTTGTTTTTCTTCTTTGTTTCATGATAAGTTGGCAAAATATTTATTCATATCCTTCAATTTTTTTTTCTTTTTTGAGAATTTATATCCTTGAACTTTAAGAGAGGTATCAATTTAAATATGAACATTTATAAGTGTATTAATTAGCATTTATATGACTTAATTTTTACGATAATTTAAGGGCATTAACTACATATTTTAAGGATAGTTTTTGTAATTTACCAAAGAAGAGAATGGTCTAAAAAGATTATTAGAATAAAAAAATTTGTCAGAAAAAAAATATTTTAAAAAGATAAAACTGTTAAAATATTTACAAATAATAACAATATATTATAGTTTATCTGTGATAGACTTTATCATGATGCAGAGAATAGCCGATTGCAGCTAAACAATAAAATTTAATGATATTGGTAAATATTTTAGTTATTATTATTATTATTTTTTATATTTAAAAACAAGATTGAGAGGTGGATTTAGGAAGATAGAACGGTCCAAAAGGCAAATTTGCAAATTGATGATATCGTAAATTACAAACACATTGTCGGGAGGTGTCACATGTAAATAATACAGCACAGAGCAACACAATAATTTAAGTAAGAAATAAATAATACACATATAATATAATATAATATTATCTAGAACAAAGGGATTAAGAGACTAAGTTCAATATTGAATTCAAATTTTGACGTAATTCGCAGACAATTCCAGCGCAGTAATCCCGAATAACACAAATTAACAAACCCAATTAGGATTAGAGCCATTCCATATTCATAATCATAATCATTTCACATCACAAACAAAGAGATTAATTAAACTAAACAAACATTTAATCAAATCACCCACTTATCTCTTTTTTTTTTTCTTTTTTTTTTTTTCTTTTTTGTGTGCGTTCTTCACTTCTTCAACAACGGCCGCGATTCAGCCGCCGGTACGCTGGTTAAGCAGATCGAACGAACTCCTCGGCGTTCTCGGCAGGTAAACGATGGATTCCGAAACGCCGCAGGTCCGTTTACAAGAAGAGTACAGATTCAAGAATCCGAATCGATCGCTCAAGCTTCTTGTAATCGCCTTACCATTGCTGCCGCCGGTCCAGAGGTCAGAGTCTACGGCGGCGGCGGTAGGTTCCTTAGAGCACTCGAGGAAGGCGTCGAAGAAAGGATCCCGCTGCGAATTTTGGCGGTTCGATTTCCTCCAATCTTGAAACCCGAAGCGTTTCGAAGACGGTGGAGTGATGGAATTGGGAGGTAAGGGGAGGAGGGAGGAGAGAGGAGATGAAGAACCTCGCCGGAGCCTGGCCGGAGACTGTTTTTTAGGGATTCCTGGCAAATGCTCCCAGGAGAAGGGAATGCTGCCGGAGAATGATCGGATCGGAGTGGCGGCGGCGGAGAAGGGAGAATCATCGGGAAAATAGTAAGAGCCGCGGGAGGAGGAGGAGGCGGAGGAGGAGGAGAGGGAATTAGAAGAAGAAGAAGAGAAAGAATGAGTCCGGCGAGAAGATTGAAACATTATTCTCTGAATTTCTCTCCGATTCTTCACATTCTGTTTTTGAGAAATTAGGAAAAATTTGGGAATTGGGATTTGGCTTTTTGCACACACAAAAACCCACTTCAAGTTTCTAAGAAATTTGTTATATATATATGAATTATTATTATTATTATTATTATTATTATTATTATTATTATTTGGGTTTGTGACATTATTATTTGTAAAAGGGAAACCATGAGAAGTGGAGAGATAAAGTTCTCATTTAATAAGAAAAGGATCTTTTTTTTTTTGGTCAGCAACGTGATTGAGTTTTGCTGGGTTTTTTTTTCCTTCTAAAATAAGCTTCCTTTCTCTTCATTTTCATTCTAATCTCTTTTCTTTTCCATCTCTATCTTGTTTTGTCAACGCTGGTTTATGTTTTAAGTTACATATAAATGGACCTTAATTTAGTTCATCTGCCTCAATATTTCTTGTTATAGATTCAAACTCACTCCATCTAATTAAAAATAGAATAAGATATAATTCATATAAATCCCATATAAAATTAACGAAAGTTTTGTATGTGAGATGTGAGGTTTAGAAAGTAGTAGGTGTTGAGATTATATAAAAGGGCTAAATATGATTTTGACTTAGATTATTTATTAAAACTTCCTGAATTTGAATAAAATTGTATTCCAAGTAAAAATAGGAATTGCTTTGGGATCTCCATGTATTTGATGTCATTGAAAGAGGTATCAAAATATAATGCATCCTATTAAACACATTAAATTCCTTACTTAAAAAAATCAAAGACAGCGAACAAAGGATTTGGATCTAATAATAACAATTTGTTATTATTTTCCCATATTGACATTTTTATAAATCAATTGAACTCGAAGAAATGGGAGTAATTGTCATAATTAATTAATAACTGAGCAAATAACTCGAAAGCCACGTGTCATATTCTTATTGGCTTCTGGTCCACGGTTACCGTCTAGCCTTTTAACGCTGGCTGGCTGATCCTAACTCAGAAAATGCCTTTCAATTACTAATTTTTTTTTAAATACATTCACATATATATATTTTTTCCGTTAAATAAAAAGAGAGATAAAGAGAAGAAAAAGGGATTTTTCTAAATACAGAGGTCAAATTGTCAAAAAGGTTACATTGAGATTGAGAATTGTAAAAAATTTAAAAATAAAAATAAAAATAAAAAAGGAAAAAAAAAAAGTGGAAGAGAGAGGAGATCGGTATCGATCATGTGGTTAAGCCATGGTTTTCTCGCCCTAGCTTCCGGTAACAGTGCCCTTCTCTCGAGGCGCGGCTCAGCCGGTTGCCGGTCGGAAGCCACCTCTCTACGCAACCTTTGAAGCTTCTGCAGATCAACCGCTAATGGCGGCTCCCAGGAATCTGGCACAGAAAGACGAAGAGAAGGCGGAGATGAACAATCCGGCGGCGAAGAAGATGAAATGTGAGAGATATCCTTTCTCACGGTGGGGACTGGCGGTGGTTCTAGGCAGTTTTTTGGTCTACTCCGCCGCGCTCTTCTGCATTTACCGTACAATGCCGGCCGCCGACTTCAAGAACCTTAAGTTGCCACGATCCCTCGCCGATCTTCGAATGCTCAAGTAGGTGATTAATTTGTTTGTTTTATTTTCATCTTTCCAATTGGATTTCTTTTTTTTTTTTTTTTTAATCAAAATTGATTTAACTAACTTAAAGAGGTTCTTTGTGTATCCTGCTCATTCATTTCATATTAACAATTCTTGTGTCCTTATTCATTTCATGCTAATATCTCTCGTGAGTTGCATCAATGTGTGATGTATTAATTAATAAATTTATTGATTGAAGTGTTGTGAGGTTTTGTGGCTTGTTGTTTCATTAGAGGTTAGTAAATCATAGCTGATTTAGTATAGAGGGGCAGTAAATTGCTGCTTACAAAGCCTTATGTTAGGGAAAGAAAGACATTCATTGTGGAGTGGAAATTCTGGGATGTTTTGCTCAACTGTTTAAGTGTAAAGCATATTTAACAATCGGAGATTAGTTTAGTGCATGTTTCCGGAGATTCAATAGTGATGTGATGATATTAAAATCAGAAAATAAAATATAGAGTAGGTATATTTCCAGATTTTTACACCTCTGAATTGTCTTAGGAGAGGAAAGAAAGCTTTCAGAAATGACTAATGTAAAATTGGATGGAGACACCATAACTTTTAAGATAGGAAACTATATAACTTACACGATATTAGGTGACTGTCTAAATCCTCTGTTAGCAAACTAAGTCATAGAATTACAATCAATAATTAGTCCTTTTCAACTAATTCAACTCGTTTCTCACCACCAACAAAAGAAAAAAAAAAAAAAAAAACAAAAACAAAAAAAAAGAAGCTGCTATATTTTATTCATCATAATGTTGTTGCTTTTGAATGTTGTCTTGACTTTTCCTTTTGGTGGGTTCCACTTCCATTTTGATAGTTTTTGATTGCAATATCAATTTAAACAGCTTATGCATTATGCGTATCCAAGATGCATTTTGTCTTTTAAATTTGTGAACCAGAGATCATCTTGGAAGCTACGCCAAGGATCATCCTGCACAGTTCATCCTGGGTTATTGTTCCACCTACATATTTATGCAAACTTTTATGATCCCTGGAACAGTTTTCTTGTCATTGTTGGCTGGAGCTCTTTTTGGAGTTGTTAGAGGCCTTATATTAGTCGTTTTCAATGCTACGGCAGGAGCTACTGCTTGTTTTTTTCTCTCCAACTTAATTGGTAGACCTTTAGTTTCTTGGATGTGGCCTGAAAAATTGAAACTTTTCCAATCAGAGGTAAGGCCTCGCCATTCCATCCTTTGTTTTTTCTATTCTACCAGCTCATGTCAAGTGATTTTCACTAGTCTAATCACCTGTGGTGTTTCAGATAGCAAAGCAAAGAGAGAAGCTGCTTAATTACATGATTTTTCTAAGGATAACACCAACACTACCTAACATTTTCATAAACTTGGCATCGCCCATCGTTGACATTCCATTTCATGTTTTCCTTTTAGCTACGCTCATCGGTCTTATTCCTTCATCGTATATCATGGTCAGGGTAAGTTTTCTCAGTCATCCAAGGTCTTGTCTAGACTATGTTTTTGACATTGTACCATCAGCTCGAATTCTAGCTATTGCAATAACTTGTTGCAGTTTTATTATTCCGCCTTGGTATATACTATAAGCATTGATTGTTTGTTTTAATGCATAAATCAATGAAATCATAACGAATATGACTTCAATTTGCTACAATCCACTAATAGCAAAGGGCCCACATTTAAAATTTCACTTTCCACTTGCAGGTTTTGCCTCATTTTACGGAATCTTTATGCTATGACCCCACCCGTCTGTCATTTTCATATTTATGTTCTAATGTGGCTTTCTGGATATTTAATTATGAAAACGCTCTGTTTATCATCTTCATATTTATGTTTTAGTGCTTTTCTGGATAATTAGTTATGAAAATAATTCTGTCCATCATCTTGGTATTTATGTTTTATTGGCTTTCTGGATATTAATTACGAAAAAGATTTCTATTTCAACCATTTACAATTGAGTTTCTAATCCTATCTTCTTTAATCAGGCCGGTCTTGCTCTCGGAGATCTCAAATCTGTCAAGGATTTATATGATTTCAAAACCTTGACTGTACTTTTCTTCATTGGTTCTTTGTCCGTACTTCCTACTCTTCTAAAGAGAAAGTGAACCTATGAATGAAGATTCTACATACAGGAATTTTTACTAATTCTAATTCTACCAAAAGTTATCAGATAATCAACCATTGGAATGAAAGATTGGAGAATCCAAGTTGAATTACGGCGGTGATGTGAGCTTCACAAGTACCTAGTATCAAGGACTTTCCCCAACTGGAAGTTCTGTGTTTATTTACTGAATCATTTCTAAAGCTTATTCTTTTGCACTCTGATTTCATTCAAGAGCATAGTATTATTTTTTTATTACTTCTACCCAGAAGCATAAAGAAAAGATTTGTACCAGTGGCTAAATGCCTAGCAATGATAAAAAAATTTATGCAGGATTCGCATTGTTGATGTGACAGTATAGAAATTCGAATTGTGAAAGTCTATAGGCTTTTTTACCGGGCGTTGGGATCAACATTATGTCAACATTCAGCTTTGTGACAAACAACAAATACAAGAGCTGAAGTTTAAGAACTATTACTGACTTGAGAAAGTGAGACTCACTCATTGTTACACTATATCTTCATCCGACTTCAATGGAGGCTGCGAAATCTAATGGTGCAACCCGACCTGGCTGTCTGGAACAACCTGTAGAACGCCCGGTTGTTCTGCCAAGCAAAGCAGATAAATTTGTTTGGTTGTTCAGCTAATGAGTGAACATCAATCTAAAACAACATTAAGGCAATTATTGCCAAAAGACAATGATAGACACAGGAATTTTCACCATCTTGAAGGCAATTATAGAAGCATATATGGAATTAATAAACCAGATCCATTAATTATATAAATATTTTGTATTTGTTGATAAGAAGCTGAATGAATCTACTTCTGAAGTTATAAACATATATACCAAAAATAACAGAGAAATTTAATGCCCATTAGCATAATAATACTAAATGGAAGATGATACCTCTACGCTCTAATGTTTGTCAATTTTATCTACCATATGTTACAAGCTGAATGTGTACATTACATTCACAGGATTTGAAGGATAGTTTAAATAAACAAACTAATTGTCGAATCCTCTTTCATTGATTATTGAGAAAATTAATGAAATAAAAATATGAAGTATTATTTAACTTAAACAAGAAAGAAAGACAAATGGATCAAATCATACAAAAGACACACCAAAATGGTCATTGCTTTGGCATAAAGAATGTATTATTAACCTCAAAGCCAAATATTCGATCTCCCTCCCTCAAATTGTCAAAAGAAGAAGAGAAAAAGATCATACAAGAGATATTAGAGTAAAAATTGAAAACCTCTAAGTGGGATTTAGGGGAAACTCGACAAAGCCTAAGAAATGTTCTAAGAAATGTTCTAATGTTGGTAGGTTAGGAAGCCTATGTTTAGAATGTCCTTATTTGGAGAAGTAGATATTTCTATCCATCCACTCTCAAATTTTGATTCTAAGTAGTTTTAAAGGTATTGACTAATTGTTGGATTCTAAAATTATTCACATTTAGCATAAACAATTATGTACACCAATGTAAAAGCTAAATTCCAATTAACATAATTCTTTAAACGTAATGGATCAATGGTTCGATTCTAAATTTATTTTAGTTGTTCATTGATAACCTGCATCAATACAAATAATTGTCTGACACATTGAAGAAGACAATTAACAATTGATTTTAATAATTTACGCTCAAATGATATTCGTGCAAGTCATAACCAAATTCATAATTCATAACTTCATACAAGTCATACACAAAAGAGCATGAAGTGATAGGAATCTCAATGCATGGTCTGCTGCGCCTCCCTAAGAGATACATGCAATACTCATATTTCTTGTTCTTCAGTAAACTAAGAACGCAATTGGTCTTTTGGACATCGTCAAACAACATTAGGAAAAGCTCAAGACCATCCTTGGAGCTCAAAACAAGTATCTGCTGAAGTTCGTCCATCAACCGTTTCCTACGAGTGGCCTTCTTCTCTTCCTCTTTCTTACCAGTAATCAAGGACACAATCCTTTGAAGCTCTAAGTTATAGATTCTCATCTCACATCGAAACTTCTCAACCGCGTTAGTTAACGACCTGTTTCCTCTTCCTTCCTCTAAAGGATATTCCTGTCGCGTAGGCTTGCCTATAAGACAATCATTGATGCAATCCTGCATCTTACAAAGTTCGTCAACCACCAGTTGTATATTGTTGGTTCCCTCCTCTTCTTCACCCCTCTCCCAGGGTAAAACCAACTTTAGAAGCACATTCTTGAATATTGTAGAACAACCTCGAAGATGTCAGTAATATTGACTCGTCTTCTCTTCCTTCCTCTTGAGAATGTTACTACAGCATTCGATTTCCTGTCCCCACCTATGTCATGCAATGCTGGTGGGTCTAGGATGAAGCAAAGGTGGGAGATGTAGTAGAGAGCGGTAATGGTTCGTGGAAGGGGTGAGGAGAGTTGTAGGGGTCATCCAGAATAGCAATTATAAAGAAAAAAGGTGGTTAGTGAGGGAGATGGGCGTAGTTAATACTATAATCACGGTTAATAAATGAGATTCACAAAGATTTGAAAACAAGACAGAAACTGAAGCAAAACAGTAGAACAAACTAAAATTTGAAAAGAAAAAGAAAAGAAACTGAAACAAAATATCGACCGCATTAAACAGAATTCCAATAAAAAATGAAATGAAACCAACACCAAGGTCGTTCGGTTAATTAAACCAAACAATTCGTACTACAGAAAGCAAGAAAATTACATCAGCAAATTCCCCCATGAGATCAACAGATGAAGAATTAGAGGAAATAACATTTAGAATTTGGGGAAAAGATTGACCAACCTGACAAAAATGCTAGAAGGAAGAATCTCCAAATTCCCTGTCAGATATGAGAATTCAAATAACGGAAACTAGAATGCCAAAGATGAGGCAGGAAGAAGAACCACGTCTTCAAAACCAAGCACCCAACTATTTCTTCTCTCCTTTCCTTCCTACCCATTCTTCCATTCTTCCAATTTCCAACTCTCTCTCTCTCTCTCTCTCTCTCTCTCTCTCTCTCTCAAGCTTCTATGTCCTTCACCCTGGAAATTTCCTCTCGAGCCAAGAATCTGCTTAGCAAAGGCGTTCATGAGAGAGAGAGAGAGAGTTTCCTCCAAGCAAATGGAGAGAGGAGAAATTGATCCGTGCCAATAGAGAGAAGGAAAAGAGAGTGTCTCACTGAAGCAGGTGGGCAAATGGGTTCATAGAAGCGGCAAGAGAAGGGAGGAGGGTTTCATCAAACAGTAAATACAGAAAACCTTCGATAGAGGAAATTTCTGTACGCACGGGGGTGAAGAAGATGAAACGTAGGGCATAAGGGAGAGGAAGGAAACCCAAACGTATGGAAAAGAAGCGCGTAACTCAAAGGGTTAGACATAGATATGCGTTTTGGAAGCCTGAATCCAAAATATGAGATGTATTTGGTATGCCTTTTGCTACGAAAACTACAAACAATGATACAACGACGAATGCAGAAGATGCAAGCTACTCAAAGCTTAAGTCATAAAGTTATGAAGATGATGAATCCCTAGAAAACATCCTCGATCAAATTTAATCAACCCAATTCAAACAATGGATTTCGTATACAACTCAATCGATCCACTGAAAACGATGAAGCAAGAAAACAATCAGTAGCAGCAGTCCCATATGATTATAACTTAATTAACTACTCGAGAACGCAACTACTGAAGCTAAAACTTACGGGAAACTCGAGAAACCTGATCGGGAGTGAGCTTTGCAGAGAATCCACTAGCAGCCGTCTTGTAACTGTAAACAAGCGCATCCTTGGCAGCCTCTTCACTGCAAATTCAAACAAGAAGGCATTGGTCCGATCATCTTGTTTTGCATTTGGAAAAACATGAAGTGGAAGTAAGAGACGAACCTGCCGAGAGCAGAAGCTAGGGTTCGGATATGGAAGTCCTTGGGGTCCTGATCCCGAGGCGTTTCGGTGTATACAATGTGAACTGCAGGCCGTGAAGAGGCTGTGGATGAAGCTATGGAAAGGGTTGAAGAAGTTTCATCAGAATAAGCCATGGCGGTGGATATGGAAATGGCAAAGGAAAGACACAAACACAAACAATATGGTGGTTGCCGCTCGCAAGTTCTTCGGCTTTTGCGTTCATCATTGTTCTTTAATACTATACTCTCAATTCAAATAGTACTAAGCTAACATTACAGCTCCCAGTTTATGGATTAATCAAACGAATTTGGTACCCAAATGAGTAGCAATACTATATGGCTTACAAAAAGTATCTTTTTTCAACTTTTTGTCCGTGTATTAAAAAATAGGAATAATTATTATAAATATAAAAAATATAAAATTATTTACAAATACAGCAAAATTTTATTTCTTATTTTTAATCGACCGTAATAAACTCATAAAGACATTTAGTAGTGTCTATCTGTTAAAGTAGTGGATGTCTATTATAGATAAAAACTAAAATCTTACTATATTTGTAATTATTTTTAACTATTTTTCTAATTTTGAAAAGATCCCTAAAAACTATGTACACCCATTGTAATAATCTTGACTTTTCATAAATGTTATAAAACTATCTTTTATAGTATAAATCCATTGGTTGTTTCTTATATAATTTGAGACTTAATACTTAATGTATATGGTAATGATTGAAATAGTGTGGCAGTGTTTGCATCTAAGTTTTCACTGTTGCATGATTTTCACGTTCTAATTTTCTTCTAATATTATGAAGAATTTCTACCTGAGTTGTAAGATCAAGAGAATATTAAAACTTTTGAAGAAAAAAATTTTATAGGACAAAAGTAAAAAAGGTTCAAATTTAGGATTTTTTTTTTTTTTTAAATTAGGCAACATTGTTTTTCAACTTTTTACTTTCATTTAAAATTGGTCAAGACAATTTGATCAAAGGATGCAGACAAAGATTAGGACAAACAAAAATTTGATGCGGCAATAAAGAAGAAAACCACCATACTACATAAATTATGGTCCAATCCTTTTAATTGATGCAAGATGTCATTTTGATGTTTATGAGAATGGATGATGCCAAATATATTTCGATGTTCATGTAAATCTAAAAGGGACAACTTTTTGCCATCTGTTAGATCTAAGAAAAGGGAATTATGACAAAAGGCAAAAGTGACATACTTAATTTAAAAAAAGGGTTGAAAAATTGAGGAGCAAAACGAGATACCATAGGAAAAGGAATATCGAGAAAATATAATAAAATATCGAAATAACAAAAATTGAAAAATATAGGAATTATAAAGTTCACTTTGATTTTTCTCACAAAAAATGTGTATCTATACAATATCTCTATAATGAGCCACTTTTCATAGGCAATGGGCAATTAGGATATGGCATTTTATGGACACTAAGGACCCTTTGGCATTACACATGGAGTAATTGAAGGTTGACACTTACCTTAATGAAAGAATGGCATTGATCTTTTTAGGACACTAAGCAATTTGGGCATCTATTTTCTAATATTTATAATACTCTCCCTTAAATGCCCATTATATATGAAATATACATTGTTAAAACCTTACTACCTACTCAAAATTCTCAAAAACCTTTTGTTCTTCACAAATTTTTTCAAAATTCATCACGATTTGCATCCCAAAATCTGTTCTAAGGCAAGAGAATAACAAAGAAGATACTTGTGGTGGAAAAAATCCAATGGAAAAAAAATTCTAGTGAAGGAAAAAGAGTACATATTTCATATCATTTAATAATTCTAAAACAATAAAATATATGTGCTCTTGTGATGCCTCGAAATTTCAGGTACCTTCCTCTTTATCAAGTACCCGTTCTTTTGATAAGAAATTTGGAGAATTTAGAAAAAAAAAATATAATGATACTAATAAGTAAATTAATTAATTGTTATTTAACTAATAGAAATATTAAAGGAAGATTGAGTTTTATTAAGTGCTATTTGTTTAAGGACGAGGAAAAGGGAAAAAAAAGAGAATTAATTTAATTGGAGAAAAAAGAAGATTTAATTTGGTTTGGGAAAGGAAAAAAAGTTTATTTTTGGTTACGTATTGATGTCTCGATCTGCGTGCTAGGTTAAAGTAAAGAACAAAAAAAGAAAAAGAAACTTTTTTCTCTCTCTTCCTCTTCGTGTACCAGCGTCGCCCCCCCCTCTTTCTTTTTCTTCTTCTTCTTCCGATCGCCGCTGCACCTCCCTCTTCCTTCCACGCATTTTTCTTCCACCAGCCACAGACGTTGCCGCGCCACTCCAAGCCGCCGCCGCCTCCGCCGTACGCGTCTGTCGTTGACGTCGCAGGTCTGCCGCTGTCGCCGCAAGTCCGTGCACGCCTGCCGCTGCCATCGCGAGGTCGCTAGTCACCACGAGCCCGTCTTCCGCCCCATTTTGCTAGTCGCCGCCGGCAGCCCCTCGCTGGATCCATAGGTCTTGGTAGATCCTTGGTAAGAATCGGTACGGTGATTTATTTCTTCCCCTTGGTTGGGTACCTCGTGGGTATAGCGCTTGATATATTTGTGTTGTTTTTTATCTGGGTTCAAAGAGACGTTAGAGAAGGTCGAGATTGAATCTGGAGTTCGCTTTTAGGCATTCACAGGTAAGGGACTTACTACCGGGTCTAGCCACACCTAATGCCCAATTATGTTACTGTATGGCTAAATATGTTATATATGAGTTTTGGCTAGTATATGGAATGTATTATTGCCTCTATGTGATATTGTAATTCACTGTGATGAACTGGAACCCTCTTAATCATGTTAATGACATGTTACATGATTGTTATCCTGATTATCGTGCCTTGTACCCTTATCGTGCCTTGTACCCCTAACGTGACTATGATTACGAGAGGGTGTCCCTCGGGATCACCACTTATGTTTATGTTTACAACTGTGATCACTGCGTATCTTTGGGTCGCTACCTATGCTTATATCTATGCCTATGTCCGGTGCACAGGCACATGCGATAAAAGGATATAACAATTTCACCCTCAGGCCCAGTAGTGGTCTCTTACTGAGTATAATTACTCACCCTTTTCTATGATTTTTTTCAGGTAGGGGACGGGATGGCTAGGCGTATGTCAAGAGGAAACCGTGACCATGCCATGAGATAGTCGTTGTCGCTTCCGCATCTTAGACTAGGACATAAAGTATTAACCAGCGAATGTGAAGGGTAGTAGCATTCATTCATTCATTTGACCATTGATTTATTTTTTTTTCTTTTGTGTTTTGATTATTTCTTGAGATCTTGACCAAACTGTTTGAGGGAGACCCCACTAAAGTATTTAATTCCTCTATATTTGATTTAATAAAATATCTGAATTTAAGTTATTTAATATTTTTGGCAGAATTTAAATAAATTATTTAATGATGAGTCTCTAAGGTCCAAAGTACTTATGAAATGGTCATGCATAGCGTAGCGCCCTGTTAATTGAAAAGTTGGGTCGTTACAACTTTCTTCATGGAAACATCACTTGAGATCTTTGAGTTGCCACATTTCAATGTTGTGTGTTAACTTTTCAAATGTTATTGTAGATAACACCTTCGTCAATAAGTCCTTTAAGTCGTCTTTTGAAGAAATTTGTTGAATAGTGATGTTGCGAATTTATGCTTTACTAAGCTCTATTGGCCAACTTCATGAGTCCTCGATTTCCACATGATTTAATGTAATAATTGTTTATAATCTGCTTTATAGGCTGCCATAATAAAAGTTCTTCTCTATATACTAAGTAACCTGTTTAAGTTTTACTTTGTATGTGTTAGGTAAATAACTTGCATTTTTCACAACTAATTAGCACAATTAGATTTATTAAAATAAAACAGATCCATGTAAATTATTTCTCAAATAAAACATACCACATGTTTAACTCTACTCCAGTATCCTTATTTTGGAGGAATATGATATATATATGTAACAGAATTACTAAAAAATACTACAACGTGCAATGTATAAATGAGTGAAGTTATATAAGTGCACTGATCTCTCAAATTTATGGTTCTTCAGGACCTAATATTCTTCATAATCTTTTTGAGATCAAATGATATATCATTTTCACATCGAGTGAATGAACCACCATAAGATATTCAAATATACATAGTCTGTAAAAGATATTTTATGTATAAATTAATGCACTTCCATTTACTTTATATTTTATTTGCAAGCTAAAGCAAAACTTATCATCTCAATTTCTTTCTTAAGAAACTATATTGCCTTTGAAATCTCTTCAGAAGTTTCTACTCAAATCATCAACATAATGAATATTGAATAAAATGATATCAACATAATGATTGTGATTTCTTTATAAAAGGATATGGACAAATAGGGTTATTTTTTGTACCCTCATACTGACAAATATTGAATAAGATTATTATATCACATTTGTCAGAAATATTTTATAAGAATCTCTATGATATATATATGATTCTCCAATATTTGAATTATATGATTACAATACCTTTAATCTTTCAGGGATTTTCATAAATAAATATCATTATTAAGAGATTCATATAAATGTGGTATGACTGCATTGCACCCATAAAATTTATATCAAGCTTTTCATACACAATCAGATAAATTGGATATCTCATGGTATTATATATTGACCATTAGAGAATATGCTTTCTCATAATCAATACCAGTCTATTGTGGGAATTATTGTGGGATTTGTCTCGCTTTATATACTGTGACTTCACTCTATTTGTTTTCCTTATAAATATTCCACTTGTATCCCACATGTTCAACATTCTTTGATGCTTGGACGACTAGTTCTCACGATTTGAAAATTGAGTTTATTTCTATTGGATTGTTTCTTTCTACATAAGACAATCCTTTCTATGTCGAAATTTTTCATACTCACTTTCATAAATAATATCGTGAGTAGCATGAAAAAATGTTTTTAATTTATATGGTTCCGTCTTTTTCATGTCATGACATAATTTTTTAAGATCTCATTATTATCCTTATTTACTTCAATATTCTTATGAGTACTCATATTTAGGATTTCTTCTGGAATATCCATATTCTTAAGTGAGTCATTTTGATTATTGACTACTTTTTCGAGGATTTTTATCTTTGAAACCAAATGGTCTATCACACTTCTAGCGTGTCTCAGACTCATTAGTGACAACTTGTTGCATTTGATGGAGCATTTGCAGTTGGTATATATAACTTAGTCACTTTCTTAGCATCTATAAATGCATCTCATAATTGGTTTGTTATATTTTGCAAATGAATTACTTTTGAACTTTAGGTTCACATTAATCTGTATGAGGATCTAAATAAGACATTAATGACGCACTCCATGTAATTTTGTTTTCCAACTTCTGAATTCCTTCTCTTAATGTTGAAAATTTTGTCTCATTAAAATGATAGTTAACAAATCATGCAGTAGATACATCACCCTTTAGGAGTTCAAGATATTTAATAATTGATGGGGAATCAAATCCAACATGTATATCCAACCTCATTTGAGGACCCATCTTGGTATGCTATGGTGGAACAATTGGAACATATATTGCTCATCCAAAAATTCTCAGATGGTTGGCTCATGACCATAAGCTAATTGTAATGGTGAGTAATTATGATAAGCTATTGGTCTAATGCGGCAAGTGACGCAACATGCACAATAGCATGAAGCATACAGATGTAGGAAGTTTAGCTCTCATAAGTAACGACCTAGCAATTATCTGCATGCGTTTTATAAATGATTATGCTGAACCATTTTGTCTATGAATATAGGCTATAGGATGTCCAACAATTATCTCAATTGACATATAATAATTATCAAATGCTTAAGATGTAAATTCACCAACATTATCGAATGGTCTTAACTTAATTATTTAAGCAAGTAATCTTGCAATTGTAAGGTTTTGACTTGATAATAAACACATGTGTGACCATCTACTGGATGTGTCTATTAATACCATAAAATATCTAAATGGTTCACTGGGTGGATTAAAAAAAACCCACAAATTTTACTTTGAATTTATTCTAAAAATATAGGTGATTCATTTCTCACTTAAACTAGTGATAGTCTAATAATTAATCTTCCTTGAGCATAAGCAGCACATGACAATTCATTGGATTAAAGAATCCTCTGGTTCTTTAATGGATGTCCATATGAATTTTCAATCATTTTTCTCATCATTGTTGACCATAGGATGACCTAACCGATTATGTCAATCATATAATATATCTTGATTAATGAACTTTAGGTTCATGGCTGCATGACTTTCAATACCAGTAATTTGAGTATAATATAATATAGAAGAAATGATAAGTAACATTCGAGGACTCTGATTTAAGAACCTTGTTGACGAACAAGACGTTTAGATCTCAAACTCAAACACCCCAAATTAAGATGATCTTAGCCTCTAAGAATGGCTAGAGGACGAATTACTTAGACGATCAACAAAACCACAGATCGAACAAAGCTTGTGGCTCCCATCGAACCTTGATCTTCGAATCACTCCTTTAGCAAGATCGATCAAGTCAAGCGTGAATGATTATGGACATGCAATCTAAACACCATAGAATTGCAAAAGAAACATAGCCCAAGGCTAAAAGAAAGCTCAAAGGCTCTTTTTTCTACATTTTCCAAGTCTTTTCCAAGTCTCATTTTGTGAACAATTACTTGGTATTATATAGGTCTCAAAATATAACCCTAGACATTCTATATGGCATTTAATAGGGTTGGCAATGGGGCAGGCAGGGGTTCCCCATCCCCGCCTTGTGGGGTAAATTTACCCCCATCCTTGCCCCCGTCCTCGCCATTTGTAGGCGAGGACGAGGGCAGGGATTCCCCGCCGAGGAACGGGTCCCTGCAGGTACCTATTCCCCGAGATAGAGCGATAACGAGACAGCTAGCGAGTAGACTGAGAGAGAGAGCGAGACTAAGAGAGAGAGCGATACTACGAGTTCAAATGCAGACAAAATTACTACCAATAAATAGAGCGAGATAAAGAGAGAGTGATAGCAAGACAAAGCCAAATATACATGCATACATGCATACATACATACGTACGTACGTACGTACGTACATACATACATACATACATATATATATATATATATATATATATATATATATATATATATATATATATAAGGTCCGAGATAAATTGGGACAGGATCAGGGTCGGGCTCGGGATTGGGGCCAGGGTGGGGATACCTTCCTCGTCCCTGCCCCATCGCGAATAGGTACCCAGAGAATGTCCTTGGTTTGACCCCCAATCCCCAATCAAATTAGAAATTCCCCGACCAAATCGGAGTGGGGCCCTGCAGGTTTTTTTCGCCGACCCTAACATTTAAAAATTGAAAAACACATAATTAATGACCATTATTAGCCACGATCAAATTGTAACATAAAAATACATCAATTGACTTAAATCTGAAAAATTACATTTAGTAAATACAATAAATTCGAAAATATTTCTTTTTAATCAGCAACCCATCATTTTGTAACCATCTTTGAGTTATGAAGTCTCGCTCGAACTCTTTGTTTCATAAATGAAGTTGGATTCTTAAAAAATTTCACTTAACTTCACATAATTCTTCATCTTTGGTGAGTGTAAACTTGGACAGCATGTATGGCTCCTTCTTGATGTTCATATTGCATGATTGAGGTTCCTCCATTCATATCATTCTCCCCTTCTTCAGGAAGATTCCTCCTCAAATCTAGAAATATTTCTTGGAAGGAACATCGAAGTATTGGTGTAGACATTTGCACTCTTAATAATTAATTTATGGCTGGAATTTGAACCTTTGAAGTAACATTCTTCACTAATGGCTAAAAAATTCAATGTGCATAGATGTTGTAACTACCATATTGAATGTTTAACAACCCACATTTTCCAATTTCCAAGGTGTAACCTATGAGATTGATCACCAAGTGAGGAAATTAATGACCACAAATGAGATGAAAATGTAAAATTTCAGATCTAACATGCCTTTGAGAATGAAAGAACAACTTAAGAACAAAAGCTCTTAGGGATAGCAAATTTTTCTTCTCTTGACTGATTTTTAGAACACAAAAATTTGACACGAGGAAGCCAAATTAGAAAACCTCAAAGAAAGAAAAGTTGTAGATAAGACTTTGATTTAAAACCTTGTAGTTTATGAAAGCATGAAAACATGACTGGATATCAGACTTTTTCTTCGACTTTCACAAAATAAATAGAATGTGACAAGATGAATAAAAAAACAAGAAAACAACAACGGAAACATATATCTGATCTAAAGCCTAAGCTCTAATAGCAAATGATAAGTAACAATCGAGGCTTTGGATCTAAAAACCTTGTTCACAAATAAGACCTTTACATCTCAAACTCAAACACCCCAAATGAAGATGACTTCAGCCGCTAAGAATGGCTAGACGACGAATTACTTAGACGATCAGCAAAACCATGGATCGGACAAAGCTTGCAGCTCCCGACGAACCTTGATCTTCGAATCACTCGAGAAGCAAGATTAATCAAGTCAAGCTTGCATGATTCTGGACATGCAACCTAAACACCATAGAATTGCAAAAGAAACATAGCACAAGGCTAAAAGAAAGTTCAAAGGCCCTTTTATCTACATTTTCCAAGTCTCTTCCAAGTCTTCTTTTGTGAACAATTAAATTGTATTATATAGGCCTCAAAATATAATCCTAAACATTCTATGAGGCATCTAAAAGTTGTAACACACATAATTAATGACCATAATTAGCCATGATCAAATTATAACATAAAAATACATAAATTGATTTGAATTTAAAAATTACATTTAGTAAATACAATAAATTCAAAAATATTTTTTTTTAATCAGCAACCCATTATTTTGTAACCATCTTTGGGTTATGAAGCCCCATTCGAACTTTTTGTTCCATAAATGAAGTTGAATTCTTTATAAATTTCACTTAACTTCACATAATTCGGTGAGTGTAAACTTGGACAACATGTATGACTTCTTCTTGATGTTCATATTGCATGATTCAGGTTCCTCTGTTCGTATCAAGAAAAGTAAATAATTTTTCTAATATACATATTTCATGCAAGATTGTTGATATAATATAGAGATAATCTACATTATTTACTCTATTAGTCTCTATATGATAACCATTAGAACGTATATTTAAAACTAAGTAAATTTCTCTTTGACTTACTAGAGAACAAAATATTATCACTTGTAAATTTTGTTTTTTTAGGCAAACATATATTTGCTTTTCCAAAGCCTTCAATCAAGTAGATTGTATTGACTTTTTTTTTTTCCTTTCATCACTGTCAATTTTGAAAAATATTTTATGTTTTTAAGTATAGTGTGCATTGTTGTTGCACTATCTGCCAAACATACATCTTTGTTATTTATTCCAGAGTTATCCAATAATTGAGAAATATTCATGTTTTTTTGTAAAAATAATGACAACAATAAGTAATGAGTCATAATGATAAATAAAATAGAAAATGTAAAATTAGACTTTAATAAGTAAATATGAGAGAAAACATAACAAAATATTAAATATTTTCATAACATTTATTGCTTCTACAATTGTGTTCATTTCTTTTCGGGAGATGTAAATGAATTAGCAACATCTAAATATTTCATATTTTCAAGCTTAATTCATCTCTTCAAGAGATTTGCAAAATTTGCTTCCACACATATTGTTCAATTTTTATTTATTGAGATATTGTAATTTCTAGAAATTAAATGTACAACAGGTACAAGTTATGTCTCTTTTTGTATCAGATCTAAAATGTGTAACTTTCCTTTAATCATCATATTATGTGAGGTTTTTTTGAAACTTTAGATGATCATAACGACCACCACAAAAAGAATACTTATTTCTTCCTCTACCGTGGTCATGACCTTGTCTACAACCACGATTATGTAAAATTCACAAAATTTACTTTAGGGAATGATGTTGTTCAAGTTGGACGAGATTCATGATTTTTCATCCAAGATAATTAAAATTCACAATATTCACTTCAAGAAATGTTATTGTTGTAATCGGCTGAGATTCATGATTGTTTTTTTTAATCAATAACTTGTTATTTTGTTCATCTTTGAGAAGACATGAAATAGGTTCAAAATACTTTAAAAATATTTCTCTCAATATTGCTACTTCAGAAGCATATTCAAGACATGAATTGTTAACACATTTGCATTAATTTAGTAACTTTCTCTCTACATAATTACAATTTTGAGTTATTTTTAAATAATGAGGAGTTGTAAATGCTTACTGATTTGAATTCTTGGAGCCCCAGATGCATCCATTCATAACGAGCCTTAGAAGAGTAATTATTTTTCGATGATCATATCTCTATGGCATCCAGGTGTATATCGACATAAAGCACTCATGACAAATAATTTTTACCTCTAAAATCAAAATACTTTAAATTCAAATTTTATAAAATTTGTCAAAAAATATTGTATTTATATTATAAATTTAATATATACAAAATGACATTTAATTTATTAATTATAATAAAGAGGGAAAAACCAACATACCTTTAGGACTTATCTTTAATGGGGTAAATGATAGGAGCTTGTGCTGATAACATATTGTAAAATTGAGGAGCAAAACGAAGCACCGCGGGAGAATAAATATCGAGAAAATATAATAATAATAAATATAATGTTATATAATAAATAAATATAATAAAATAACAAAATAATAAAAATGGAAAAAATATAGAATTATGAAGTTCTCCCCTTTGATTTTTCTCACCAAAAATGTGTATCTATACAATATCCATAGTAAGCCACTTTTATAGGCAATGGGCAATTAGGATGTGACATATTATGGACATTAAGGGTACTTTAGCATTAGACACATGAGGTAATTGAAGGTTGACACTTGACTTGATGAAAGAATGACATTGGTCCTTTTAGGACATTAAGCAATTTGGGCATCTATTTTCTAATATTTATAATAAAAACGAAAAAGAAAAAACAAAACTCATCAATGTAACATCCACTAAACTTTAAGATCGAGCTATATTGTTCTTAAAATGATACGATTATGAGAGAATGCTAAAAGTGAAAGAGATGGGTGTAGTTAATTATATAATTATAGTTAGGGGTGTTTGGGGCTGATAAGAGATGATATGAGTTAGGTTATAAATCTGATTCAGTGTTTGGAGGCCCAAGTTGCTATCTCACCCATTTCTTATGTCCAACTACACTTGAGTTGGAAATAGTGAATTCACATCTCACTAATTTTCTCACGTCTTTCACTCTTTCCTCATATAGTGTTCGGAGGCCTGAGTCGCATGAGTTAACAACAAGCATCACATAGCGTGCATCATGTGTCGAGTATCATGTATTGAGTATCAAGTAACATGCATCGAGTATCGAGTAGCGTGCATGAAGTATTTAACAGAATGCTAATTTACATGGTTTGTTTATTCTTCTATGCATTATGGCCAGACAATTCAAGGTTGCTCCCCAGGATCAGTGTTGCGTATAAAGTGGGTGTTATTAGTTTAGTACCAAGTATACGTCGAGAATTACTCAAGTATGTTCATTAATTAGCAAATTTTCCTATAAAAACTCAAGTGTAAGCTTCTATAGGTTTCCTGGTGAGTCTAGGGTCGAATGCAGAGATTTGTGATAAATTAGGCGTTGAGACTAGATACATAATCTATGCAGTGACTATACAAGTATTATGTTCAAGGGGACGCGGAGAATGTTAGTCAAATGTCATTTACAGTCAGCATGCGTTGAGAATGATGATGGAACCATGCGATATATTAGAGTTAACACTGGAGTTAGTTGTTACTTAAGCATATCTAAGTATATTTACATACCTACAAACTTTCGGTTTGAGAATCCATCTTTCGATGTTTCGCGCCACATTAATCTTATCTCTAAGACGCATAATAAGTTTGCGTTGGCAAAAGATGAACTACATCTCTGAAACTCATCTAGTCTTGATAAATGCTAAAGATTACCCATCTACTCTCAAGCTAGACAATCGTGCTTATTAAATTTGTTTGTCAGACAAATCTATGCAAGCTAATGATATAAATTAATCAAGATGTAAACAAATTTAATATTGCTTAAGAAAGACTAGCTTCTAACATTTACTCATTCAACATACAAGCAACATGGTGTAAAGTATTTAATATTGAAATGAATGGAAGATAATCGTCAATCAAACTTATAATAAGTAAATAAACTATTCTCTCGAATGTCATTAATAAAACATAAGTAAGAAGAAAGGAAATGAAGAAAGAACAAAAATGGAAGATGTCAAGCCTCCACTGGCAATGTTTTGCTTCATAGAGGCTTGAGATGGTTGCTATTTGATACATAAATGACATAGGATGAAAGTTCTCATTCATTGGGAGATGACTCTGAAAATTCTCAGAATCCTTCTCGCAGAAGAGCTTCAAATAGAGGCTGGTTATAGTGAGGAAGAATTTGTGCATAACTTTTGCCTCTTGAATTCCATGCTCTCCTCGTTTGAATTGAGAAGCTTTGGGCTATTTATAGGTGTCGAAAAGGTGAACTCATGATGACCTGACACCTTTGCATTAAATTTCATGCTCTGCTGGCGCAGACTTTTTACATCGTTAGTCCATTGGTTCTACCATGATCTGATAACTTGTAATCCATTTGCATATTGACACGACAGCTATTGCCCAAACATTTGTATCTGCTTTTTCTTCTCAACGCACAGTCTTGACACTTGGGCTTGACGCATGGGTTTTCACTTCTTTTGTTCTCGTCGCAGCTTCGTCTCTGGTACTTGGGTTATTTGTGCTTTTCTACTTAATTTTGCGTTAAGAACATAAAAGCTCATATTTTCTCAGGTATATTCTTTTGTAAATGGTGCCAACGCATGGTAATATATATTACACAATTCAACTGCCAAAATCATGCGTTTAGCCCTAAACTTACTCTAATTATTCCAAATAGTAAATATAATAACTTGTATTTTTACAAGTTATTAATCAGTTTCCAAGCCAAGCTACCAGCTTATCCTCTCACATCGAGACTGCGAATAAGATTGTGAAAGAGAGGCTTACAGCCACACAACTTGCCCTATTCAAGAAGACGGTATTTGGCAGATTTGTGGATATGGACATCATTTTCAACACCCCACTGGTCCACTATATATTACTAAGGGAAACGGAAGACGATAAGAGTGATGCCACGACGTTCGATTTGAATGGGACGATCGTAATGTTCTCCAAGGAGAAGTTCTTATTGGTGACTGAATTGTGGAGGTCACCTAATCCAGTAGTCATGCCTCGAGTCCAAGGTGATGCGGCTAGATCACTACACAGTTGGTACTTCAAGAATGACTTCTCAGGGGACATCCACATTGGTACCTTAGAATCATTGTACAAGGAAATGAACTTCGAAAATGACATGGATGCGGTGAAGATGTCATTGGTCTATTACATTAAGTTGGCCATGATGGGTAAAGAGAAGACGAGGGCCAATGTGGATAAGAAGTTGTTCCTTGACGTGGAAGATCTGGAGTACTTTAACTCCATGGATTGGGGGAACATATTATGGGAGAAAATCTTCCAAGGACTACATAGAGGTTTAAAGGGGAAGGCTGAGAATTACAAGAAAAGGTCGAAGAACAATAAGAATTATATTGTGAGATACAACTTACTACGGTCTCCACATGCATTCCAGGTAAAAGTCGGGTCTTATAAATTGTCTTCATTTGTGTGTTTATAAATTGACTTATAATTGTCGGTTTTGTATGTTAGGTGTGGGCATATGAGATCATATCGATGATTGTTGGAAAAGTTGCAACCAAACTAAATGGGAATGTCGTGCTCCGATTCCTGAGGTGGGAGTGCACATACTTACTGCCTACCAGAATAGTGCAACGAGATGTGTTTGGCTCTAGTGAGGTTAGTGTATACAATTTAGTTACTATTTAATGTGTTTATACTTGAGCTTATAACTCATACTGGTTTTTGTTGTTATGCACATGATCACACCCACACTGGTCATGCCAAAAAGAGAGAGGCAGTATAGGAACACGAGGGTGGAAGAACAACCCCTATACAAGCCCACTGATGCCGAGCCAAGCACATTAGGATCACGCACATCACATCACATTGACTCAAATGTTGATAGTTAGTCCGATGACTATGAGAGTCACGGTCCTGAGACTCATGAGTTCAAGCATGATCACCATATGCACGAGCCTACTACTCATGCTCCTCAGAACGAGACTCACAATCCTCCACTCACTCAACAGCCTGCCACCGAGGAACAAGTGTCAGCTTGGCACGAGCCAGAGCCTGCAAGGGTGTGGCCATTTGTACACTCTCCATGAGATAGACCTTAGGGTCTTTATGGTGGAGCGAAATTGGATGATGTCCAGTCAGACCTGAATTAGATAAGGTCTGATATGAGTGAGATGGAGGCTGATATATAAATCATCACCAACTTACTTCGATCTTTTGGTCGGGTATGTAAGGTTAGTCTGTGTTTTACTTTCTTTTTATAACTGTTGTTTTCTTAGCTAACGTAATTACTTAATCATATAGGGAAATGATGTGGATTCCACTAAGACAAACCACATAGATCCAGAGATTATGGAGACCACCATTTCACTCCCCACCAAGACCACCACCCCACTTCCCATTGAGTCCACCACCCCACTCCCCCTTGCGGCCACCACCTCATTAACCATTTAGACCAGCCCACTCCTCACCGAGCCAGTTTTTGCCGAGTTGATCACTCGAGCCCATCATTGATCCCAATGATCTCACTCTCCCCGCACTTCCCACCGAGCCCATCCTTCCTACCGAGCCGACCCTTCCCATGATTCCCACCGAGCCACCCTTCCATCCTCTGCCCTGATTCCCTTCTTTCACTCCTGACCGGCCCATTATCCACTGAGCCTCTCCCTCTGGCGTTCATGATCCCACCATTGCTTCAATCGACCATACAACATCTTGAGTTGTTCTCCCCACAACTGGCCAAGAATAAGTTAAAACTTAAAGTGAAGATGGAGCCAAAGGATAAGAGGAGGGGAGGAGAGGGGGGGGGGGATAGGAACAAAGTCGAATCAATGGGAAGAGAAACTTGTCTCAATCATACACCCCTCCAATTGAAGCGGTCAACCAAGGGAACCCCCCACTGATAGGCCGCTCGTCCCTTATGATCCAACTCACTGGGTGCTTGATGACATCATAAGTGAGTTCATGACTTGGTTGACCAGCGAGGATATGGGTCCTTATAAGCTGGGCACGAGCATCCTTTCGGGTGAAACTGCATGATGAAGTAGTTGTTTCGGGAGCTTACATGCGATAGTGAATGAGTCGAGAATGATGTAAGTTATTTAACTTTCAATTTACTTTATTATATAGAACTTGTGATTTTGTGTACGTTTATTAATCGTGTAAATTGCAGGTTATCGATTCCATATTCATCGTTCGACCAGAGATGTGTGCACACAGGTTCACGGCATTGCCCCATGACATATTGGTATGTATTAACACCTAAAATTTTGTGGTTTTTTTTAACTTTATTTTAAAACTTTTAACGTAACTATTGAATGACTGATGTTTCATTATTTCGCAGAGTCATTTGAGTCTACATGGGGATGACGGCTTGTTCCACACCATACATCGCAAAACAAAAGAACAAGTTGCGAAAGTATGGGAGAAGGAGGACATGTTTGTGAACCAAGCCGAGAGAAAATTCAATCTTAAAAAAAATACTGTTTTCTTCTTATTATTAATAAAACGAAAAGCTCAGCTTATATACTAAACTTAAAAACAGCCTAAAAGAAGAGTTACGAACCTAAAGAGAAGTTACCTCAAGGATAACTTTAAACAAATTGAAAATTACAAAGAAGTAGGAAAAGGTAAAATTACACTACTATTAATTTCAAAAAACAGTTGTTGAATATAATAAACTACATCAAATTCCCTCCGTGCAACTGAAGAGAACTCGTCCTCGAGTTTAAGTGGAAAGGAAAAATTGATTCGGTGTGAAATACTCGGTCAAGTTGGCAATATTGAATATAGGATTAATGTGTAAAGTGTCAGAAAGTTCAATTTTGTAGACATTGTCACCATATCTCTTCATAACCTAAAAGGGACCAAGTTTTCGGGGCTGGAGTTTGTTGTATTTTCTAGTTGGAAATCTGGTTTTACTAAGGTGGATCATCACAAGATCTCCTTCTTTGAACTCCTTGAACCTTCTATGTTTGTCGGCATCCTCCTTGTATTTAATTGTCATTTTCTCAAGATGTTCAGTAACTTCCTTATGTAATTCAACAACTATTTTAGCTATTGTCTCTGCTTTCTAAGCTAAGATCCATAGAATAAGGTAAGTTAGCAAGATATATAGTTAATCTAGGAAGTTTAGTGTAAATTGGAATGGTGACATCCCTATGGACCGGTTCTTCATATGATTGTAAGCAAATTCTGCTTGAGCTAAGACAAGATCCTATTGCTTTGGTTTGTCTCCTCTAAGGAAACGATTGAGATTTCTAAGGATTCTATTGGTGACCTCCGTTTGCCCATCTGTTTGAGGATGACTTGTAGAGCTGAATTTTAAGTTTGTGTTGAACTTCTTCCACAATGTTTTCCAAAAGTAGCTCAAGAACTTCACATCACGATCTTAAACTACAGACTTAGGAACACCATGTAAACAAATAATTTCCTTAAAAAAAAGGTTAGCCACATATATAGCATATGAAGTCTAACAATAAGGAAGAAAATGAAACATTTTACTAAATCTATCTACTACAACAAGAACTGAATCATATCCTCTTTGAGTTTTTGGAAGGCTTAATATGAAGTCCATGGAGAGTTCCTCCCAAATATTTTATGGGATTGGAAAAGGAGTGTGTAACCCTATATTTTGTTTGTGCCATTTTGCAGTTTGGCAAGTAAAACAGTGTTTTATATATTTATTTACATCCTTTCGTAGTTGTGGCCAATAATATCTATCATGAAGAAGTTGTAGTGTCTTATCCATGCCAAAGTGTCCAGCTAAACCATTACTATATAGTTCCTTTATCAAGGATTCTCGTAATGATGTTCGCGGAATACATAATAAATTGTTTTTTAAAAGGAAACCATTTCCTATATGGAAATCATTACAGTTGACATGATTATTACACATGGTCCAAATGTCATAGAATTCACGGTCGTTTTTTATAGATAAATGAGCATGCAGTGGAAGTTAATTTGATCAATTTTCACACTAAGATGCTCAATTTAGAGGATTAAACATGCAATTAAGAAGAAAAAACCAAAGTTTCAAGAACACTTACCCTTGAAGCTCCAACTTCTCCTTCAATTCTTGATGAATTTCAGCACCACTTGGTTGTAGATCATCACAAGAGTCTTCTCTACTATTCTCTAGGCTTAGATTGGATGGTGGGATCCAAATTTGTGGTGAATTTGAGAAAGAATGAAGGTTAGGAAGAAGATAAAAAAAATGGATGAAATTTTGCAAAAATTAACTCTTAATTTCACAAAATTCTTAACCATTTTTATGTCAAAATCATCTCTATTTATTAAAGAATAACATGCAATCCAATTGCATCAAAATTTGACAACACAAAATAGTTAATTTGTTGGTTAATTATGAAGAAGACAACCAAGCTTCTAGCTTAGTTAGTGGGAAAATCCAATCTTTAAAAATCAATTTTAAAATCAATTTTCAATGAATTTCCAAAATTGAATTAAAATTTTGATTTTTAATTTCAAAAAAAAAATTAAAAAATTAAAAAAAATATAATTTAATATTTAATTAATTAAATATTATTTTAATATTAAATAATAAAATAATATTATTTTTTCCACTTGTCCCGATTCTTCTAAAAAACCGATATGAATCCCTATTCATATGATTAATATTTAAATCATATTTAAATATTACAATTAACCCTATTTGTACGTTTAATTCGTAATTAAACGTCGATATATCATTTATATCTGACTTTCATTCCTTAAGCCAATATTTGAACGGTTCAAACTTATTCACCACATTATCTAAGATTTTAGTCCATTTATGAGCTAATAGACGGACCTAATGGACCTACAGATCATGAGCTCCAATGATCCGAGATTAACCGGCCAAACTCTTTAACCTAGTTAACCAACATCTGTTAACTGATGGGACACTCCACTAAAGCTCGTAGCTGCACTCTCCTCACTGTAGATATATCTGTGTCCATTTGATATAACCGTCATCGATAAGTCAATCCTTCACAGGTTATTCATAACTTCACCTAGGTCAAATACCGATTTACCTCTGAGTTACATCTTTTCTCCTTAAGTACCATTGTCCCTCTAATGAACAATTGATTTAGGATCTAATCACTAAATTCATTCCCTTTAGGGCTAGTGAGAGGATAGGGCCCCTTGTTCAAGTCTTGGGAACAACACTTAAGAGAACAACCTCTCTTCTATCCCTAAGTTGGGTAGGAGTGAATTTCGTCTTGCAAATTCTATGTCCCTAACTAGCTACTCGGTCTTATCACTGAAATGGGAGGAATGTTGAGCAGCGCTATTGAGCTTACTCTCACTTATGCAAATCAAGGGATAATTCTGAATAAACAGAAGTTCATAGATAGCTCAAGATTTAGATTAAGTTATCTAGGTCATAGTAAGTGAAATTAATTAGTGTTAATCGTAAATTGTGTTAATACATAAAAATGATTATTTTAGGGTCAGTCTTGCACAATCTCATTATGTAGAATACCCTCACTCACATGTCTCTACATGAGCAAACCAGGATCATTTCATTTATGACACTTTATAACATTTGTAAAAATCATGAAGCAGGCCGTATTCAATAGTGTCTCCAAGAAGAGGTACCCAACCTGATCCATGTACTATAGACTATTAAGGCTACTTACTCGAACTGATCCTATTTATGTCTCCACATAAAGTCCAAGTACTCATGATAGTAGCCAAGGGTTCGTAGTTTAATTGGATTTAGAGTTAATAAATAATTAATTCACTTGAATAACTTCATATATACTAAAATTCACCTATTTACAAAAA
>QLSR01000259.1:925715-968450 GCA_031780015.1 Citrullus colocynthis
AAAAAAAAAAAAAAAAAAAAAAAAAAAAAAATTGAATAACTTAATATATATTTATATTAACACTCATGAGATGAATGTTTATGGAAGCTAAATAGGTTTTTCTGGTTTTGGCATTTTTTTTACCTTTCAATTTATGGTCAATTATTGTAAATAGCCTTAACTCTGGTTGGTTTTAACTTACATAAATTATTATTTAAGTTTGCAGAACAAATTTGTACACCTCTTTTAGTAATGAATGCTTCATTGATTTAAAAAGAAATTTTGCATATGTTCAATCAAACAAGAAATAGATATTAAATTCCTCTTGCAAGAGGGTACATACAGAACACTTTCTAAGTATATATATCTATTTCCAAAAAATAACTTTACATCTCCCACTGCCAAAGCTGAATGAGCTCTCCTGATCCAACTCGGAGAATTATCTCACCATCTTCTAGTTGTTTCCAGGAACTAGTTTCCTGAAAAAAAGAACAAATATGATTAGTGACCCCTGAATCCAGTATCCAAGTAGAATCATCATTCTCCACTATACACGTTTCTAAAACTCGATCCCCAGGTAGGAGGTGTTCCGTAAACCGTCAACTTAAATACCTCCAGCCTTAGACAGGATTTTGTTGGGTAAGTTTTGTAAACACAATTTTACAAGATATCGACCTAATTTTAACTATTAAAAGAGGTTGAAACAGCCGAAACTCAAACAAAACGACGACATGTTTCTCAAAGTACCTATCTTTGGCACTTAAGACTTGGCCACATTAATCTCAATAGGATTGAGAGATTGGTTAAGAGCGAACTTCTAAACAAGTTAGAAAATAACTCTCTACCACCATGTGAGTCTTGTCTCGAGGGAAAAATGACAAAGAGATCTTTTACTGAAAAAGGTCTTCGAGCCAAAGAACCCTTAGAACTCATGCATTCGGACCTTTGTGGACTAATAAATGTAAGGGCTCGAGGAAAGTATGAATATTTCATCAACCTTATTGATGATTATTCAAGGTACGGTTATATTTACCTAATGCATCATAAATCTGAAACCCTTGAAAAGTTCAAGGAATTTAAGATCGAGGTTGAGAACCAATTAGGTAAAACTATTAAAACACTTCGATCTGATCGAGGTGGAGAGTATATGGACTTAAAATTCCAAGACTATATGATAGAATATGGAATTAAGTCTCAACTCTCTGCACCTAGTACGCCACAACAGAACGGAGTATCTAAAAGGAGAAACAGAACCTTGTTGGACATGGTTCGTTGATGATGAGTTATGCATCGTACATAACTCGTTTTGGGGATTCGCAGTAGAGACCATGGTTTATATTTTGAATAATGTTCCCTCTAAGAGTGTTTTAGAAACACCTTATGAGTTATAGACAGGGCATAAAGCTAGTTTATGTCACTTCCTGGTATGGGGTTGCCCAGCACACGTGTTGGTGCAAAATCCTAAAAAATTGGAACGTCGTTCAAAATTATGCCTATTTATAGGATACCCTAAAGAAAGGAGAGGTGGTTTTTTTTTTATGATCCTCAAGATGAAAAGGTAATTGTATCGACAAATGTCACATTCCTAGAGGAAGATCACATACGTGATCATAAACCATGCAATAAACTAGTATTAGAAGAGATTTCAAAAGTTGCTACAGATAGATCAACAAAAGTTGTTGATCAAGCTGGCCAATCAACAAGAGTTGTTGATAGACCAAGCACATCTAGTCCGTCACGTCCATCTAAAGAGTTGAGAGAGCCTTGACATAGTGGGAGGGTTGTTAGACAGCCCGACCGCTATATAAGTTTAGCTGAAATCGAAGTCACCATACTTGATGATGACTTAGAGGATCCATTGACCTATAAACAGGCAATGAATGATGTTGATCGAGATCAGTGGATCAAAGCCATGGACCTCAAAATGGAGTCTATGTACTTCAATTCAGTTTAGGAACTTGTAAATCAACTTGATGAGATAAGACCTATCGATTGTAAATTGATTTACAAACATAAACAAGACCATATGGGAAAGGTCCAGACCTATAAAGCCCAGTTAGTAGCAAAGGATTATACCCAGGTAGAGGGGGTAGATTATGAAGAAACCTTCTCACCTATTGTTATGATAAAATCAATAAGGATACTCTTATCCATTGCCACTTTTTATAATTATGAAATTTGGCAAATGGATGTCAAGACTAACTTCCTAAATGGCAATCTTGAAGAGAACATCTACATGGTCCAACCAGAAGGGCTCATAGAACAGGGTCAGGAGCAAAAAGTTTGCAAGTTGAATAGATCCATTTATGGATTAAAGCAAGCATCCAGATCCTGGAATATGCGATTTGATAATGTAGTCAAATCTTATGGCTTTGAACAAAACGTTGATGAACCTTGTGTATACAAAAGGATCATCAACTCCACTATAGCATTTCTTGTTCTATATGTAGATGATATCTTACTTATTGGGAATAATGTAAGATATCTTACTGACATTAAGAATTGGTTAGCAACTCAATTTCAGATGAAAGATATGGGAGAAGCTCAGTATGTTCTCAGGATCCAAATAGTTCGGAACCACAAGAACAGAACGCTAGCTATCTCTCAAGCATCTTATGTAGACAAAGTGTTATCTAAGCTTAAGATGCAAGATTCCAAGAGAGGTCTATATGGAATACATTTGTCAAAGGAACAATGTCTTAAAACACCTCAAGAGGTTGAGGATATGAGACGAGTTCCCTACGCATCAACTATCAGGAGTCTGATGTATGCAATGCTATGTACACGACCAGACAGATCTTTTGCAATAGGAATTGTCAGTAGGTATTAGTCCAATCCTGGGTTTCCACATTGGACTGCCGTTAAGAATATCCTCAAGTATCTAAGAAGAACAAGGAACTACGTGCTTGTGTATGGAAATAAGGATCTGATCCTTACCGGATACACTAATTCTGATTTTCAAACCGATATAGACTCAAGGAGATCTACTTCGGGATCGATATTCACTATTAATGGAGGAGTAGTAGTGTGGAGAAGTATTAAGCATAGTTGCATTGCCGACTCTACAATGGAAGCGGAATATGTTGTTGCATGCGAGGCAGCCAAAGAAGCATTATGGCTTAGGAAGTTCCTCAAAGATCTGGAAATTGTTCCAGACATGCATCTACCAATCACTTTACATTGTGATAACAGTGGGGCAATAGCGAACTCCAAAGAACCAAGAAGCCAAAAGGACGAAAAGCATGTTGAGCGCAAATACCATCTCATCAGAGAAATTGTGCAGAGAGGAGACGTTATTGTAAGACAAATAGTATTTGAGCACAACATTGCTGATCCATTTACAAAGGCCCTCCCAGCTATTGTTTTTTAGGGCCACCTAAAGAGTTTAAGACTACGAGTAGAATAAATAGGGCAAGTGGGAGAAATTGTGGGTATGGGATGCCTTAGTTTATTGTATTTAGATTTCTTTTACTGTACTCAACTTTGTTGAAGTCCAAGTGGGAGTTTGTTAGGTTATATGTCCTAAACTCGTAGTTTTTTTTTTGTAAATAGTTGAATTTTAATACATATGAAGTCATTCAAATGAATTAATTATTTATTAACTCTAAATCCAATTAAATTACGAACCCTTGGCTACTATCATGAGTACTTGGACTTTATGTGGAGACATAAACAGGATCAAGTTCGAGTAAGTAGCCTCAATAGTCTATAGTACATGGATCAGGTTGGGTACCTCTTCTTGGAGACACTATTGAATACGACCCGCTTCATGATTATTACAAATGTTGTAAAGTGTCATAAATGAAGTGATCCTAATTTGCTCATGTAGAGACATGTGAGCGGGGGTATTCTACATAAATGAGATTGTGTAAAACTGACCCTAAAATAATCATTGTTATGTATTAACATTGATCAATTTCACTTATCTATGACCTAGATAACTTAATCTGAATATTTGAGCTATCTATGAACTCCTGTTTATTCAGAATTATCCCTTGATATGCATAAGTGAGAGTAAGCTCAGTAGCGCTGCTCAACATTCCTCCCATTTCAGTGATAAGACCGAGTAGATAATTGGGGACATAGAATTTGCAAGACGAAATTCACTCCTACCCAACTTAGGGATAGAAGAGAGGTTATTCTCTTAAGTGTTGTTCCCAGGACTTGAACAAGGGGTCCCATCCTCTCACTGGCCCGAGAGAGAATAGATTTAGTGATTAGATCCTAAATGAATTGTTCATTAGAGGGATAATGGTACTTAAGGAGAAAAGATGTAATTCAGAGGTAAATCGGTATTTGACCTAGCTGAAGTTATGAACAATCTATGAAGGATTGACTTATCGATGACGGTTATATCAAATGGACATAAATATATCTACAGTGTGGAGAGTGCAGCTACGAGCTTTAGTGGAGTGTCCTATTAGTTAACAGATGTTGGTTAACTAGGTTAAAGAGTTTGGCCGATTAATCTCGGATCATTGGAGCTCATGATCTGTAGGTCCATTAGGTCCGTCTACTAACTCATAAATGGACTAAAATCTTAGATAATGTGGTGAATAAGTTTGAACCGTTCAAATCTTAGCTTAAGGAATGAAAGTCAGATATATATATATGATATATCGATGTTTAATTACGAATTAAACGTACAAATAGAGTTAATTATAATATTTAAATATGATTTAAATATTAATCATATGAATAGGGATTCATATCGGTTTTTTAGAAGAATCGGGACAAGTGGGAAAAATAATATTATTTTATTATTTAATATTAAAATAATATTTAATTAATTAAATATTAAATTATTTTTTATTTAATTTTTTAATTTTTTTTGAAATTAAAAATCAAAATTTTAATTCAATTTTGGAAATTTATTGAAAATTGATTTTAAAATTGATTTTTAAATATTGGATTTTCCCACTAACTAAGCTAAAAGCTTCGTTGTCTTCTTCACAATTAACCAACAAATTAACCATTTTGTGTTGTCAAATTTTGATGCAATTGGATTGCATGTTATTCTTTAATAAATAGAGATGATTTTGACATAAAAATGGTTAAGAATTTTGTGAAATTAAGGGTTAATTTTGCAAAATTCCATCCATTGTTCATCTTCTTCCCAACCTTCATTCTTTCTCAAATTCACCCCAAATTTGGATCCCACCATCCAATCAAAGCCCAGAGAATAGTAGAGAAAACTCTTGTGGTGGTCTACAACCAAGTGGTGCTGAAATTCATCAAGAATTGAAGGAGAATTTGGAGCTTCAAGGGTAAGTGTACTTAAAACTTTGGTTTTTTCTTCTTAATTGCATGTTTAATCCTTTAAATTGAGCATCTTAGAGCGAAAATTGATCAAATTAACTTTCGCTGCATGCTCATTTATCTATCAATTGGACCAAGGCTAATGAAAAAGCCAAAGTCTATATTTTGGCAAGTATATCAGATATACTATCCAAAAAGCATGAAAAAATGGTCACCACTAAGGAGATTATGGACTTAACAGTGATTATTTCAGGGTCAGTCTTACACAATCTTATTATGTAGAATACCCCCACTCACATGTCTCTACATGAGCAAATCAGGATTACTTCATTTATGACACTTTACAACATTTGTAACAATCATGAAGCGGGTCGTATTCAATAGTGTCTTCAGGAAGAGGTACCCAATTTGATCCATGTACTATAGACTATGACTCGAACTTGATCCTGCTTATGTCTCCACATAAAGCCCAAGTACTCATGATAGTAGCCAAGGGTTCATAGTTTAATTGGATTTAGAGTTAATAAATAATTAACTCACTTGAATAACTTCATATGTACTAAAATTCACCTATTTACAAAAAAACTACGAGTTTTAGGACATACAACCCAACAGTTTTCATACAACGTTGGAAGAGACACAAAGGCAATAGTACTACTTTTAAGAATTGTCAATAGGTTAACCTTCCTAATTAGAGCATTGACCACAATATTAGTATTTCCAGCCTTGTGTTTAATGACAAAATTAAACCTTTGTATAAAAGACAACCAACGAGCATGCATCCTACTAATTGTCTTTTGTGTTTGTAGGAATTTGAGAGAAAAATGATCAGAAAAGAGGATGAATTCATGAGCTACGAGATAGTGTTCCCAAACCTTTAGGGCTCTTACCAAAGAGTACAACTCTTGTTCACATGTACTCATTTTTGTCGTGACTCGCTTAGCTTTTCACTAAAGAACTCAATTGGATGGTTATTTTGAGAAAGGACAACTCCAATAGCATGTCCTGAAGCATCTACTGCTACCTCGAAAGGTTGAGTGAAATCGTGGAGCTCTGATACCAATTTGGTGAACCAAGCTGAGAGAAAATTCAATCTTCATAAAAATATTGTTTTCTTCTTATTATTAATAAAATGAAAAGCTCAACTTATATACTAAGCTTAGAAACAGCCTAAAAGAAAAGTTACCAACCTAAAGAAAAGATACCTCAAGGATAACTTTAAACAAACTAAAAATTACAAAGAATTATGAAAAGACAAAATTATGCTGCTATTAATTTCAAAAAACAACTACTGAACATAATAAACTACATCACATGTACATGGACTTTGTCCTGGGTTGGAATCGGAACACCAACTGAGATGGTCAGAGATCGACTTCATGTACAACCTACTCAATTACAAGTAACACTGAACATTGCTGGTGATAGACGTGAACATTGGCTACATCCTCGTGTATGACTCGCTCCCGTCGTATATCTCATCGAAGGACCTGGTACAATTCTTGTCCCTCTTATGTTAAGCTCTTCCTTCTCTCTGTGAATTCTGCAATCTATATGTTGCAAGTTGAACCTTCAACCTGCTTTTTGGAAGTTAAGTCGTATCGACTGTGGCAAACTACAAGGGAGCACAATGGATTATGGGATCTTTTACCTGTTGAGTACTTAGTCACTGAGGCAGATAGGGAGAGCTTACAACATAATAGAATTTTAGAATTCTGCAGTACCATGCCGAATTGTGGGCTGATTAGTTTTGTACTAGGTTCTTTCATGTACTTTTTATATATATTCTATTTTGTATATTTGTATACTTTCTCGTACATTTGTGTATATTATTTTCTAATATATGAAGTGATTGTCTAATATATAAAATTATAACTTATCTATGTAAGCTTATATACCAAGTAAATCGTGCATTGAGTATCGTTTATAGAGTATCGTGTATTCTTTTTCTATTGGGTATTGAATATAGTTTGTTAACCTCGATATCAGTTTGAGTTATCAAGTATCGAGTTATTGAGTATTGTGTATTAAGTTATGGAGTATCGAGTTATCATGTGTTGAGTATTCCAGTATTTTCACGTCATGTAGTAAACTGTCATTATTGTATCGAATATCGTGTATCATATAATGAGTATCGAGTAAACTGTCATTACAAAATCTACACATGCTACACATTATTTGAGTATATTACAGTGAGTAAACTAAATGAGTATATTATAGTGAATATATTAAGTGAGTAACTATACATTATTTAAGTATATTATAGTGGGTAAACTAAGTAAGAACATATGCTACACATAATCTGTCGTTTGTGCTGTCTCATTATCTGGCGGTGCTCGTTTTTTGCTATAGGACATGTTGAGCGGTTCGTTGCATTTTTGTCTATTATGTCCGAAGTTGCCACACTGACCGTATTTCTTCAATTTAACATGTACTCTAGCAGATGGTATTCTATTGACTCTTCGTTTACCAACCTATAATTCACTTCTAGGGGGAATGTTTTTATCTCTGTATACCTTGGTGGTTTTTTTCATTCGGATATATGACCAAGTAAGTTTATCGACTCCACATATGCTAGTACTAGAGACTCAACATTATATAGTCTGTTGCATATAGTGAAAAGGTTGATGTTACGCTCTCTAGCTACAATAATAGCATGTGAACACGAAATCTCCAAACACTGAAATTGCATACAACTACATTCTTGAGTGTTAAGACTGATGATATTGTCTAATCCACTGTCCTTAACATGAAATCTATGACAATCAATTGGATTTACTCAGTACCGCCTAGCTAGCTCACACTATTTTCCATTATTTCCTCTGCAATGCGTCAATGTACTAGCGGACCAAGGATTTTGTCGATCATAAAACCATTGTTGGAGTAAACCTCTTATGAATTCTAGCAACAAAGTTATTGACAATACTCTAACTTCTTTGGTAATAGAATTGAAGCATTCTACACTATTGTTGGTCACATTATCATATCGGTTGTCGTACTAGTACAATTATGCCCATCGATTAACATCATCCTCCAAATATCTTGCAAAGGAACCATTGTTGTATCTCACTATTTGGCCCCAATAACACTTGAACTCTGATTCCCGATAAGCTTTGCCAGCATCATTACACAATTTTCATGGACTCATCTTTGAAGTACTTCTCCACATTCATTTTCAAATGGTAAGTACAAAGTTCGTGATAGGAGTGGGGAATACGGCGTCAACGACATTGGTTATACTCTATCCATGGTCTGAGAAAAATACGAGGTTGAAACATTTTCCAATCACTGCTTTCAGGTTCGCCATGAACCATTTACACAATCGGCCATTTTCACTATTGACAATTGCATATGTCAATGGGTACAGTTGACTATTAGCATCTATGGCAACACCAACTATCATTGTTCCCTTGTACTTACCCTTTAGATGAATACTGTCTACAATTATTACAGGTCTTAAAACCTCTTAAACTTGGACCTAATGCAATAAACACGTATTTGAAGTATTGGTATTCTTCAAACTCAATCTCAAATACGATTCTAGAATTTTTCATCTTTAAAGCATTCCCATAAGCATGCAATACTCTATATGATTCCTCTAACGTACCCTTTGCAAAAGCAAAAACAGTTTCTCTCACATGTCATTCCTTGTCATAACTACTATTAACACTCTAATGATGTCGTATATCCTTAATAATATGACGTAGTTTGTCTGCCCGACCAATGCCAAACTTGTCCTTAATTAACTGACCAATGACATATGCATTGGCCTGCTTGTGGTCATGATTCAAGACTTCAATCGAGCATGTGTGATTGGGTGTGCACTTTGTGATCTTAAAAATATCACAATCATCCATTTTTATTGCTCGAACAGACCACTTACAAGTTGAGCGTATACATCGAACACTGTACAATCTTTTATTTGATTTCTTAACCCGCAACTTAAAATTATTCTTAATAGCCAACATTGCTAACCTCATCTTCACGTCATTCTTACAGAAAAAATTTGGCCTACTTTGATACTATCCCCTAACCTTGATGAGAATGTGGTTGCATGATGAAGTCCCCCATTCTAGCGTTACTACTAGATGGTACGTTGGCTTCATTTATGCGAGACACGTTCCTAACAAAATGCCCAAAATCATTTGACAGAATCAGAGTTGGTTGTTTTCCATTTACACTAGAAGGACCACTCCCTACAATAACCGAAGTTGGTTGCGGCACATTAACATAAGTCTCAACCCGGTGTACGTTCCCAGCCTCTTGTTTCATCACATGCTCGTTTAAACAAGTCTCAACCTTGGTTCCATTCCCCTCCTCTTCTATTCACACATGGGTTCGTCTTTCATCTCATTGACACAAGTCTCAAATCTGATACCATTCTCAACCTTTTGATGTCTTTCCTTAACACTTATAAATATCTAAGGTCTACCACAATCATACTCCAAGAGGAGAAATTGGATATCAGCATTATCCATTAAGAATATTGGAGGAGAATCAATATCCAACTTATATTTCACCCTCATTAAATGTTGAACTCTACCGAACTAACTTGGGTTAGATCATATACTAGATTCACCAAATCTACAAATGTTAATGTGCTCAAATCTAGGATATCCTTCAAACAACCTTTTTCTGTGTCATCCCATATACCACCATAACGAATGGACAAATACTTCTTGTCCATCTTTCAAGAAAAACAATACAGAAAAGAATCAGTTAGGAAAATACGGCTCTATAAAATACTCGTTACTCGATTCCCGCCTCTCGATGCTCGCTCCTCGTTCCTCGCCACATGACACACAATGCCCGGTCCTCTCTCCTTGATGCTCATTGTTTCATACATTTTCTCTCCCTTCATCCTTGCCCCACTAAGAGCCACTCACTCGTCGAGCTGGTGATCACAATGGCACACTCACTTGTAGTCAATTCACTCACTCTTTTTGTTACATTCATAGATCTCATACAACGTTAGAAAATTAAAATATATATATATATATATATATATATATATATATATATATATATATATATATATATATATATATATATATATATATATATTAGAATACATAGCTCATTGACTCACTTGAGGTGAGAAATTGATCGTCTATAATGGTCCAACTGCCTTTATAACTTCATTTCTTCCCACACATTCAGTTCGATAAAATTGATTTTTTGTAGGGAAAGTGAGGGAGTGAGATTTAGCTTTGTTTGTGTTTGTTCTTTCTTAATAAATAAAATAAAATTACTTCATTTCCAGGCATTTGATTTCAAATAATTGTAAGAATTGTCAGCAAATTCTCCAAATTATATATGTTTATACAGAAGCATTAATTACAGAGCAGGAGAAAAGTGATGCAGATATGTTTGTATGATCGAGTATGTTGCCTAGTAACCATCGAGCTAACTATCAAGTGTAAAATTACTTCATTTCCAGGCATTTGATTTCAAATAATTGTAAGAATTGTCAGCAAATTCTCCAAATTATATATGTTTATACAGAAGCATTAATTACAGAGCAGGAGAAAAGTGATGCAGATATGTTTGTATGATCGAGTATGTTGCCTAGTAACCATCGAGCTAACTATCAAGTGTATCGAGTGTGCTTTAATTTCTTTTCGGGCACGTGCAACGAACGTATCGAGTAAACGAGTATCGGTAACGAGTCACTAACTATTGAGGATTAAGTTAGCGTGTATCGAATAATCGAGTAATCGAGGATCGAGTAACCTGAACCCAGGCAAACATGCAGATAAGGAGCAAATATGAACTTTCACATGTGGCTAACATAAGCAGAAAACCACTTTTCATTGATTTTCCAAAAGTGAGCCAAAAATCTTTTGGGCCTCCAAAAGGAGGCCATCCGTACAAAATTCCCTCGCACGTCTCTCTCAACTAACCCCTTGAAACCCTAGCTCATTCCTTTAACCCCTTACATCTCCTCTTTAAAGCTTTTTTTGTCTTGATTTTTGTTTTTCCGTCCATTTGTTTCAGATCTCCCAATTTATCTCAATTATTTTCTTATAAGACCAGTTGATTATCATATCAATTTTTTTTTTCCTTTCGTTCTTTCTTCTTCTCAGCCTCCAAAATTTCTTCAATCCCCCTTTGATCAAGCTATCTTTTTGGGCGATTCATAGTTCCAAAAAGCATAGAGGAAATTACAGACCAAGAGAAGGAATCTTGAATTAGAACATCACATCTTTGTCCAAAAAATTTATATCGAAGCATGCTGATGATTTCATCGCCTTGAGTTGCATAAATGACAATGTAGAAATTGATGAAGAATTCATGGGTTAAGATTGAGAAGAAGAACATTGAGTTTCAAAGAAGTCTTAAGAGAAGTCTAGAGGCTACCTAGACTCGCAATGGTGGCCAAAGCCTAAAGGCAACGATGGTAGACATGGATTTTGTTTGTTAATTAGGGTAAATTATGTAAAATGATTGTTTTCTTTTAATTAATGTTTGAAATGAATAATCCCAAATTAAACCTTATGCCAGATACTAAACATATGACCTCAACTCTGCACCCTCAGACACAGACATATAAGTTGCTTAGACAAAACAACTTTACACTTCAAATAGACATGAACTCCATACATCATATCTCAACTCAAGTCCTAAACAACCTCTTATTGTGTGTGTATATATATAGTGTTTTAAAAAGTGCTGTCGGGCGCATGCTTCGGTGCATATGTATTGCCTCGCCTCGAATAGGCAAGGCACAATGAAGAAGGCGCGTGCTTTCCACGAAGCACACAAGCGCGCCTTAGGCTCGAAGCCCACGCCTTTCAATTAGAAGAAGGCGTAACCCTCAAAATAGAGAACAATATATTTTATTGTTTTGCCTCTTCGCCTTCTTTTTCTTGAAAATATATTATTATTAAAAACAAATAATATATTTTATTTTTTGAACCTAGTTATTGCAATAACAAATAATATATTTTATTTTTTGAACCTAGTTATTGCTTATTGGTTACTTAAATGTAAAGAAAAAAAGATGACTGAAGTTCTCTTCTTCTTTCGTTCGACTTCACTGAGGTGCTGCCTCTTTGCCTTTTACTTCTTGAAAAAACCCGACCAAAAGAAGACTACACAACCACGCCAAACGCCACACCTTTCTTCTTCTTCCAATTTTTTTTTCTCCTTCTTCCAAAGCTCCAATTCTCGAACAACTAGTGCTTTGTTCTTGAAGAAAAACCAGAGAACAACCAGTGCCCATGCCCCAAGGTAACAAATCGTTATTTTAAGTTTTTAACTCTTCTTTGACCTAACAACTAGTGCTCTTTTTCTAATTCTTGAAGAAAAAAATTAGTTTCAATTCCATCTTTGATCTTCCTCACCAATCTCTAATCATTGTAGCACAAAAAAAGAAAAAAAAAAGGAAAAAACAAGGCACATTTAACATAGATGGCTGAGGATACTTTAAAAAAAGATTCGGCATGGAAATATGCTCGATTGCAAAATGACCAAGATATAAATACAATTGTGGGTGGGTTTTGTTCAAAAGTAACCAAATGAGGGGTCTATATGATGAAACAACACTTTGTTGGTGGCTATAGAAATGCAACGACTTGTAGAAAATGTCCGGATCACGTGAAGGAAGAAATTAATGAGTATATGTCCAAGAAAAAGGAGTCTAAAGAACAAAGAAATTTGATTGTGGACATTCATGCGAAAGATTACAGTACCAAGGACAAGGATGAAGATGAGGTGAGTGTAAGCAATTTGAATAAAAGAGCAGCACCAAGTGGTCCAAGTTCAAAGAAGCCAAGACAAAAGGGTCCAATGAATGCATATTTTACACCGAACCTGAAAACTATAGTTAAAAATAGAAAGAATGACAAAGGAAAGGAAAAACAAACTACAGTAAATGCGACATACAAAAAGGAAATGAAGGAGCACACCATACAAAGAACTGCTTGATGGTTTTATGATGCTAGAGTACCTCACAATGCCTGCAATTATGAGAGTTTTGCCCCTATGATTGAAGCAATAGGGCAATTCGACCCTGGATTGAAACCACCGTCTTATCATGAATTAAGAGTGTATTATTTGAAAAAGGAGTTAGAAGCCACTCATGAGCTCATGAGAAGTCATAAAGTAGAGTGGGTAAAGGTTGGCTGCATTATTATGGCTGATGGATGGATGGAAAGAAGAAATAAGACGTTAATTAACTTTTTACTTAATAGTCCAAAAGGCACTATGTTTATTGAATCCATTAATACCTCATCCTATGTAAAGAACGAAAGAAGATGTTTGAATTGGTCGATAGTTTTTTAGAGCGCATTGGAGAAGCTAGTGTTGTGCAAGTAGTTACTGATAGTGCTTCTGCAAATGTGCTAGCTGGTAAGAATCTAAGTATTTTGTTATTTCTTTTGAAATTAGCTATTGATCCTTATTAAGAGGCTAATATGTTTTTATTTTACTTTATTAATAGGGAGATTGTTAGAAGCAAAACGACCCCAGTTAGTTTGGTCGCCATGTGCCGCCCATTGCATAGACTTGATGTTGGATGATATATACAAGATCCTCAATAATTGCAAAGCAGTAAGAAGAGGCATGGAGATCAGTAATTTTATTTATGTTTGTCTGGGATTGTGAAATATGATGAGATGATTTACTGATCAAAAAGAGTTGAACAGACGGGCTAAAACTCGTTTTGCTACTGCTTGCATCACATTATCAAGTATACATCGTCAAAAGAACAACTTAAGGAAGTTGTTTACGTCTGATAAATGGAAGAATAGCAAATGGAGCAAGGAGCAACAAGACAAGTGGGTAGTTACGATTATTTTGTTGGCCAACTTTTGGACTACAATTGTTTTTGCTCTTAAAGTATCCGGTCCATTGGTGCGAGTACTTAGATTGGTGGATGGCGAGAAGAAGCCTCCTATGGGATATATTTATGAGGTCATGGACAGAGCTAAGGAAGCTATTGCTAAATCCTTTATTGATAGTGAAGAAAAATACAATGACGTTTTTACAATTATTGATAAACGATGAGAGTTTCAGTTGCATCGTTCTTTGCATGCAGCAGGATATTATTCAAATCCTAACATTCAGGAGGATGATGAAATAATTAGTGGATTGTACTCATGTATAACAAAGATGGTTTTTTGGACATACAAGACAAGATACTTGCAGAACTAAGCAAGTACAAAAGAGCTAAAGGATTGTTTGGACAAACTTTAGCAATCAGACACAGGGACAAAATATCTCCGGGTAAATTTTAACTTTTTAAGTGTTTGATAACTAAAGGATCAAGCCACAACTATAAGCTATTAATATATATTTTTGGTATGTTTCTATAGCGGAATGGTGGGATAATTTTGTTCAATCAACTCCAAACTTGCAAAAGTTTGCCGTGAGAATTTTAGGTCTTACTTGCAGTGCCTCCAGATGCGAACGTAATTGGAGTGCGTTTAAGCAAGTTAGTTTTTCTAAGTATCTTAATAATTAATTTTTATAATTTCAATGACAATGAAACTTCTTAACTTTGCAGTTTAATAGCAATAAACGAAATAGGCTTGCTCAAAGTCATCTGAATGATTTAGTGTTCATCAAATACAATCGATCATTAAAACGTCGATACAACCTTCGGGATTTCATCGATCCAATCTCTTTAAAAGATATTGATGATAGTAATGGGTGATTGATTGGAAGAATGGATGATAATTATGAGGAGGAGGATGAGCTTGTATTTGATGATGATTCTTTAACGTGGAGTGATGTTTCATGAGTTACTGGAGCAAAAGAACCTTCATACTATTCTAGAACTAGCACCTCGTCCTCCGTACAACCCACCACCACACAAGTAAATTTGGATGACTGAAAAAATACAGATGACTATAAGTCCAATGATGAGTAAATGAAGATGGCAACGAGTTTAGTGATGATGAATTTGATCATTAAGACTCTAAATTTTATTTGTGATTATTGCTAACTCTTATATAGTTCTTTTTTTTTTTTTGTCAATTTTTTTTTTTTTATACATAGTGCGGCTTGCGCCTAGACTCTAGATTGTGCCTCGAGCTTTATAAAACGCTGTGTATATATATATATAAAAATAGTTAATAAAAAAGATTTTTCAAATTGATTGAGGAAGATTTAAAAACAAAAATTTGACTAAAGAAAAAAAAAAGAACGAACTAAATATTTGAAAAAAAATAAAAAAATTTTGAATAAATATCGAAATCCTTCGTTTTCAAAAAAAACGCATCAATATCAAAAATACAACGTCCTACAAACATACGAGACACTCACCACGACACAATAAGCACCCGCCACCAAAACAAAAACAAAAAAAAATAAGAGAACAAAAACAAAAAAAAATAAGAGAACAAAAACAAAAAAAAATAAGAGAACAAAAACAAAAAAAAATAAGAGAACAAAAACAAAAAAAAATAAGAGAACAAAAACAAAAAAAAATAAGAGAACAAAAACAAAAAAAAATAAGAGAACAAAAACAAAAAAAAATAAGAGAACAAAAACAAAAAAAAATAAGAGAACAAAAACAAAAAAAAATAAGAGAACAAAAACAAAAAAAAATAAGAGAACAAAAACAAAAAAAAATAAGAGAACAAAAACAAAAAAAAATAAGAGAACAAAAACAAAAAAAAATAAGAGAACAAAAACAAAAAAAAAACAAAAAATTTGAAAAAAAAAAAAAAAAAAAAAGAAACAAAATTCCAATCAACGAAGGGAATGTAACCAACACCAAAGTTGTTTGGATAAACAAACCAAGGTTGTTTGGTCGTACTACAGAAGACAAGAAAATTGTATCAGGAAATTACAGCACGACATCAACGGGATGAAGAATCAAAAGAAATAACATAGAATTTGGGAAAACGATAGACCAACCTTACAAAAATGCTTGAAGGAAGAATTTCCAAAATTCCCCGCCAGATAACAGAATTCAAATAACGCCAACTCGAATGCCACAGATGAAGCAGGAAGAAGAACCAAACACACCACTATTTCTTCTATTCTCTCCTCAGTTCTACCTACCCATCCTTCACTATTCACCAACTTACTGTGATAACTTCCTCACACCAAAAGAAAGACCTGCTATGCCAAAAGCGAGAGGAACCCGACACCATCCACCAACTTTCTATTGAACTCTATGCCTTGGAAGCATGTTTCAAGGACAATAAAGTTTGACAAGTCTATATTCTATTCTTGATTTGATGTGATAATGTGACAAAGCTAAAAGTGAGTATACATATACATACAAGTACCTAGTCAATATTCCAGTTTTGATGTCCATATGTCATGCATCTTGTGCAGTTCTCTGAAGTCACTGGACTTCAAAGACATTTTGTAAAGCTCCCTAAGCCTTGAAGCTTCACCAGATCTGTTCGGTGTCATATGAGGTTGAGATGCACAAGATTTGCCTGAACTTGTTAGAAGTGTCAATGCCACCATTTTCTTCAATAGCATTTGCAAATGATTCCAAAATTTTGAATGTATTTCGGAGTACTTCGTTTTCAGAGAATCCGCATCAGTATCAGAAATATGTCGTCCTTCAAGCATGCGAGAGAATGCCAATTCTAGCATCTGGAGAGGAAACAAAAAAAAAAAAAAAAAAAAAAAAATGTTACCATGTGCAAAACAAACTAGAGCTCGAAACTACTTTCAAGAATGGTCAATGATATAACAGACCATTTCCAAGAAAAGCCAATGATTTGGCCTAGCAAACCAACAACATCAGTTCGAAAACTGAAAAGAAAGGCCTATTTCAAACTCAATGTACATAAATACGAATACAGTGTATATGCTGAATCTCCACGAGTCACATAGTAAAATGCTCAAGGTTATGGCACAAAATATAAGAGAGAGAGAGAGAGAGAGAGAGAGAGAGAGAGAGAGAGAGAGAGTCATACTGCATTTGAGTGTAAAGAGCTCGACAGGCTTAGTGAAAGAGATGATCGTTCAACCAAAATGGTCAGATACATAGTGGGATGTGTTTTAGGGCTATAAAATTCCATGGCTCTCTGCCAGTTCCTCTCAGCCAAGGAAGCATACTGTTTTACCCGTTGGAGAATGCTGTTATCATCTTTAGACAAGCTCTTTTTCCAGCCATCTGACTCCAAATACTTCAGAGAACAATTCTTTTGATAGCAAGCTAGTTGGAAATAAGCATATGCAGCTTCCTGTTTACGAATGTCACCCAGAGATTCATATATAGATAGTGCCTCCCTAATGGCATCATTTGCTGAAATCTTATGCTTTTTCAATCCTTTCTTAGCTCCTCTACTAGTAGAATTTGTGTAAACTGACCCAACATCTTCCAATGTTTCAATATCATGTACCCCGTTTATATCTAGCCTTGCCAAAAGCATACCGAGCCTCAGATATGTGTGAGCAAGCTGTGTGTAAACCTCAGCCCTCAGGTTGCCAGGCACAGCAATAGAATCTTCAGCTACAGCATTCAGTTCACTTTTTGCTGCCCCGTAATATCTTAGTGATTCAGTATATTCCAGTTCGGCAGTCTCCAATGCTTGATAATATGCATTCTGCACAATTGAATGTACTTTTAGATCTTCGATCTTTGAAACTATCTCCTCAGCTAATGCCCGCCTACCATGACCCAAATTGCAGTTAATCAGTATGATGTTTGTATGATCAGAAACAGCTCTAAATGCATCAATGGCATCTGCAAATGCCATTTCAGCTTTTTTCAGCTCCTTTCTTTCAAGTCTACATCGGCCTAGTTCATTGCAAACCCAACCCTTTTTACTCAAAACAGATTGCAGTTCAATGGATCCAGCTGGGAGTTGCCCTAATGCCTTTCTAGCTTCTTCATAACAGCTTAGGGCTGCAGTTAAATTGCATTCTGATCCTCTAGAAACAGGACCCCCAAGATACTTAAATATTCCACCCATTTTAACTTTCTGAGATTCCTTCGAATTCAGATGAGATTGAGAAGTTGCACTAAGAAGATTACCACAAGTCTCCACATTATCCTCCACTTCTTCAGAATTACCCACAGAAAATTTTGCCCCAGAATGAACCATATTACAAGTTTCTACTGGGATTCGAGCATTTCCTTTCGGCTCTAGATGTCTAGGGTTAGAGCCCATTCCATTCCCAATCTTTGGACAATTATTGCCATGTTCATGATCTCCTGAGACTGAGTGGGCAGTTGAAGTCTTAAAATGCATCTTTCTATTGTGTTTTCTGCTGTAGACAATTGATTCCCTCCTACTACTGCTAGCACTGCTTCCACTGTTTGCTCTATCACTCTGGCAGCTGCAGTTTACCAAGGAGCAAGCGTTGCAGTTTTTAAATTTCCCAAGCTTGTTTTTGAGCCGGTTAACTTCTTTCACGACTTCGGATGAGATCTTCAATTCTCTAGTGGAAAAGTTATTTTCTGCTTTTTCAGAGGCTTCTCTACCATATATAGAATGGAACTCCACGTATACATCTCCAACTAATGTCCATGTCTTGGCCCAAAACAGATAAGTGGAAGAATAATGGTCTAATGAAATGTCATCACAGTGCAAATCAACTTCTTTCAGATCTTGATTGAATGATCTCAATTTCACATCTTTATCATTCAATTTATTCTGCAAAAGTGGGGTGCCGACCATTGAGGAAATGAATCTAGTCTCTTCAAGTTCCTGGGGCATAGATCCATAAACAAGACATGCCAATTGTACAACTTTTAAGGCCTGATGCAGCTGGCCATCCTCCTTATATGCTTGGCCAAGAGCTAAATAAGACTCTCCAAGCAAAAGAACCAATTTCCATAATCTATGGTCCAATTTTGATTTTGGAAGCCATTCCCGAAGGTCACAGACTTCAATACAGTCAATATCACCACATGCACAGACAGAGATATTAATAGGAGAAGGTAGGCTATCATGCACCGCACCAATATGGTCCACCATCTTTGGTTCTGAGCTTTGTAGCTGGCGCATCCATCTAAGAGACTTGATAGCTTGAGAAACATGATGTATTGCAGCTAACTTGGAAGATATTGGATCAGCAACGGCCTGAACTACATGTGAGGCAGTTGGAGCAACGTTACAGACTGCGAAGCTTTCCTCGTTTTGGGAATTTTCTGCCGCCACTGGTGGTTCTATCCCCTGTGGATCTCTCAAGGATATCATTCTTGGAGAAGATACATAGGCCTCTGACGTTATTGATGAAGAAGCTTCCGGTAACAAATTTTGATGATGTGGATTGCCTTCTCCAAGTTTGTCTTCTCCTACAAGAGAGGAGGAACCTTTATACTTACCCGTTTCTGATAAACTGCTAAGAAAGTCCAACGACTCTTCTTCTTCAGCATCCACAACTTCAACTTCACATCCCAGTGGAAGAGAATCCAATGTTAAATCTAAATCTTCGTCATAGTTCAAAATGAGCCTTGCAAACTGTTCATGAGCAAATGCACGAACCACCTGCTTACCACGGCTTGATTGTCAGTTGTCTATTCAAGTAAAACTCGACCACAAAACACAAACAGATGCAATCATAAGGAACAGAAGGAAACAATATCATTACCAAGTGATCAGGCTCATCAAGAAAATCTAAACACTTCTTGAAGAACCTTGCACATTTGACCTTGTTAGACGGATTCTGCAAAAGAGACAACTATAATTGCAACAACCAACCATTTCCAAGATGCAAAAAACAAGAAATAGAAGCATAAATCTTCCTCACCATAGAAAGTGAGAGTCGGTGGGCTATACGATAGAGGAGTGTGCCAAATGAAAATAACGAGTCGCATCTCCCTCTATATAGCATCGAGTGTAAGGAATTCGAGCTATCATCAAAATCACTAGGGGAATGGTTCTTAGGAATTAGAGAAAGATCAAAAAGTTGAATCCCATCTTCACCCGCACCTTTATAAAGCTGCAAACATTCAATGATAAGTATATCTATGAGGTTAACAATCCACCTTGAATTAATTTATGATTCATATGAGAGATATGGGAAGCAAATTGTAATACTACCCAATAAGCCCCAGGATCTTGTTTGCAGTTTTCTTGGAGAAATCTCAGGACAGAAAGGCCATTTTGTTGTACCACATAAGGGTGGAAAGCAGGAGTACCATCATCAGAGACCCCTTTTAATAGGAATATATCATTTGTCTTCAGGAGCTCATATCCCTGAACAACACCATTTTCATGATAACAAATGGCTAATTCAGGAACACTTGCCATGACATTATCAAGCCAAGCTTCAAGCCAAGTTAGTGGAGTGACCTGAAAATAGAAGTGTTAACATAATAATAATCATTAAACAAAGGTAAGTCTACAATATCATGTCCCACCTGTCGAGTAATATCCCATAAATGCAAACTGACAGCGATATACTTTTCATTACTGAACAGAAGCAGGTCACTACCAATGAGCATACGAAAATTGTAAAATTGCCAAAACAGAACTCGTAGGAACTCATCATCACCAACACTTCTATGCTTTTCAGACTCTTGATTCGAGCACCTGGGCTTCGCACCAACTTCCGAAACCTTTTTGACGGGATCATGCTTCTTACTTCTTTTTCCCTTCTTACTTCCCCAAAAGAAGGCATCTTGCTTAACTTCCTTATATTGGGCACAAGAATTAAAATCCTTTTGTGAAACACCATCAGTCTGCTCCAGGACCTGAGATGTACTTCCTCCAGGAAGAACAGATGACTCAGATTGCTCCTCCGTGGTAGCATGATAAGTTGGAGGACAATCACAAGCCTCCATTCTAACTGAATGCATAGCAAAATTCAAAAATAAAGATTGTTCTGCACACTTCGATTGATTTTTATGCCTCCTAACCAGCTTTTCTCCTTCTTCAGCATCAGGCCTACACTACCACAAAGAAGATCAATGAAAATTTGATATCACAATTGCATTTTCCATGACATCTAACAACAGAAATAAATCACCAAGAACAATGATAAAAATGCAGGTGATAAACAGTTGGACTGAAATTTTTTTAACGGCAAAGAAAAGACTGCCAATTACATACCCTGTACTCAGAACAAGTGCTTGTCCAATGCGATAAACAACAATGGATAACCGCGCCTTCGAATAAGGCATTTTAAAAATCTGCTTAAGAATGTCAGCTGGAGCTATCACATCTATTTCATCTCCATATTCTACCAGACCAGATACAGCAAGAGCTTCACATTTTCTGGTAAGATTTGAGGCAACAGCACCCCCATCCCAAGGTAAATCTGAAACATGTGAATGCTAGTGTCATCCAAGTAATATCGAAACTATAAGAAAATAAAATTAGAATTAGAATATCGCAAAGGGATAAACTACTTCAAGGGAAATCCTAAAAAATTTAATGCACTGTTGCCCGGTTGAACGGAGTGCAACCTTGAACGAAACAAAATTCTGCAGACTTCCAATTGTATCTTTGGCATATATTCCCTATAAACATAACAAAAATTGAAAAATAGGATTCCTCTCCCATTACAGATGCAATTGAGACTCTAATCTATATCAAGCAGGGAAATATTATCTCTTTTTTCCCTTGATTTCTATTCACCTATTATGTTCAAGATTCCATGCATTATAAATAATGAACCATGATGGACATAACGAATTAAGACCCGGGTGGTAAATGATATTTGGAACAAGGAAGTCAGTCTATATATGATAGAATTGCAATTCCCGGTGCCATAGGAAAAAGAAATAGTTCGTTAAGTCAAGTGTATTCTTTCCAAGACAGAAAATGGAAGAATACGAATTGCAATCACATTGCCACTAAAGACTAAAGTTGCACTTATATACTTCCACTTCAGAATTGTGTAGTGCTACAATATCATACTAAACAGATGTCTCGCGTCAACACAATAAGTCAATTTATAATTATCACAGGCCAGATCGTTAAACTACTCAGCAATGCGCTATATCAGCAAAGTTATCAGCACTAAACATAAACGGCAGAAACACACCTTCACAGCCTTTTGACTGAAGTGCCCCAATCGGGAGAACCTTTTCATGGGAGTTAGAAGGAAGTGGAGGTAAATTGAGATCTGTCTCAGTCGGAAGCACTCGATACCGCGGAGCTGTCACGCTTTCGCAAACAAAACCGACCAAAAAACCAAATTAAGATAAATTCACACAAAAATTTAAACAAGAAGAAAGTAGTTCGAATGAATGTGATAAGGAATAGAAGAAGAAACAGAAAAGGAGGGAAAAAGAAGTTCAATACGTTTGGCGCGAAGGAACTAGAGCAGAACTGAAGGCGTGGAATTCTTTATCAGTTGGAACGGGGATTGAGCCGCAGAGAAAACCACTGGCAGGTTTTGGCCTCACTATTTCAAGTTTTCCGATGCATTGAACCTCTCGCGAGGAACCCTCAGAAGACGCCGGCGACGTCTCCATGGAATTAACTTCAACGCCGATGAGTTTAGGGATCTTCTTCTCGGAAGTTCCGAAGAGTCTCTGAGTTTACGAGTAAGGCGGTTCCAGCATCCCGGCCTCCGTTCGCCTGTGGATTGGTGGAATATCGTCGTTGGCCTTCGAAAGTGCAAAATAATCATTTTCAATTCTTTATTTTATTATTTTTTCTAAATATGAAAAATGTTTAGTGTTCTAGGAGTTTCCGGTTTATCTTATACTCTCTACTAGCTGACCTTCAAATTACCGATAGCCATAAATAAATAAATAAAACATCAAGCCCAGGCCCAATGTTAGAATACAGTGCATGAGTCCACGACTAAAAGCAAATGTGACATATGCAAACCAAACATGAGGCTCAATAATATAAGAGATATTTAGATATTAGAGAAATTGTGTAGAATGACCAAAATGGAACACCCATTGAAAAAATGGCCGTTTTCTTAATTCTTTAATTTATGGTCAAAACATAACGTAGAGTACTCATTTTCCTATTTGATTTTTCTAATTTTGCCCTGCTTCAATTATATATAAGGTATATTTCCAAACAAATTTACTACATCTCCTCCAAAATAGATTTTGCTGGAATTTGATTACTAATATTTGCTTTTAAATATTATGGATAATTTAGAAATAATAAAAAAAGTAATGAAAAGTTCTCCAATAAATTCCTAGTTTGCCTTATACCAATAGCCTCTATCGTCCACTGCCATTAGCATCAACACATCTCAGATCCAAATTTCTTATTAATTCCACCCAATAGACCAAATGCTCCCTTAGTGTATGATATATATAATTTTCCACTCATCTTCATCTTCTTTCCTGTTGTATAATATCATGTCAAATTTTATGTGCAATATCTATCAAAAGGAAACAATGTTGGCGACTAGCAATATAGGACAATGTCCAACGGAGAAGTCGGTGTGGGTAATTGTAGCCTTTGTTCATCAATGTACTGCTTTGTCGATCATTCTCAACATTTTGGATTTGTTTTTGGAGTTGAAAGTGTCATTTAGACACTTTTTAGGCACTTTTTGGTTGGTTTTGAGTTAAAATGTCATACTTATGCATTTTGGATTTGTTTTGGGAGTTAAAGTGTTATTTAGACACTTTTTAGGCACTTTTTGGTTGGTTGAGTTAAAAGGTCATAATTATGCATTTTTTATTTGTTTTTAGAGTTGAAGTGTCATTTAGACACTTTTTAGGCACTTTTTGGTTCGTTTTGAGTTAAAAGATCATATTTATGCATTTTGGATTTTTTTTGAAAGTCATGCAAATTAATTTTCTTTATTAGATTTGATTATGTTGTGCTTAATTGGACTTCAATATTATGTTTTTCAGGTCTATATATTTTGAAGAATGCCAGACATGTTATTTTTTTTGTGAAGACCTAATTGATGAAGGGAAACATTTTTTTGTGAATACCAACTAATGGAGCCATTTTTTTGTGTATTTAATATTATTTTGTTCATTTTGAATACTAATAACTTAGGAAACAAACACTAAGAATATTTGTTCATATTTTATATGGTTAAGGAATTGGGGGTTGTTATGATGTTAAACATATTTTGTTACAGAAAATTGAAATTATTTTTATTTTAAATATTGATCCCCAAGTATATAATATAATAATAATAAATGCGTTGGTAGTTATAAAGTTATGGCGACATTTCATGCGTAGAAAAAAAATGAATCTTTTGGCCATGTTTACCTGTGTGTAGGCATAAAACACTATATAGGCATGTATCATGCGTGGGAAGAAATCGAGTTATGTTGGTGGAAAGTAAAACGTCGGCAAAAATTGATTTTTGGCCATGCATAAAACGTGGGAAGAAATGTCATTTTTGCCCACGAATGTTGACGCGTGGCCAGAAATCAACTTCTGTCGACGTTTGTAACGTGGGCAAAAAGACTATTTCTACCCACGCGTTTCATTGCGTGGGCATTTTTGCCGATGAAATGTCAAAAAAACGTGGGCAGAAGATCTGCCCACGGCCTTCTGTTGACGTTGTCTGCCCATGCAAAAAAACGATGGTAGAAGCTTTGTCCACTCATTTTTTAAGATCTACTGACGTTTTTATGTGTGAGCAAAGACAAAAATTCTACTAAGTGATTATATGATAAACTAATGTATATAGTTTAGGGAAATTACAGTGGGTAACAGAAAATATAAGGGTATTTGCAACACAACAATGGTTTCTTAAAATTGTAGATATAACAAAAAATTGAAACTTGATTTTTGGTTTTCTTATTATTATGATTTTGCCCTCATCTGTGCATTAGCAAGTGTATCTGATATAGTTTATATTTTGATATATCAGTTAACTAATATACTTTATATTTGGTATATTAATCAATCGATATATTTTATTTAAATAATATCATTTATATAACTAATATAACATGATTTTAATTGTGTTATGGTTAACGTTGTTTGCTCGATTATGGTAAATATTATTTTTATTTTTGTGTTGTTTTGATATAGAGTTGTTTTCATCCGGTTCATTCAATTTTGATGTTGATGGTATATGTTAAATGTGATAAGTTTCACAAATTTGTGTAAAAGATTTACTTTCCTTATTAATTTAGAAAATACATGAGAGTGAGTATTTATACTAACTCACACTTACAGCAGACTTCAAAACAAACTAATAGAAAGATAAAACTGATTTCTGATTTACTAAACTGATACATTATAATATCCTCCCTCAAACTAATGCCACTAGAGCTAAGGCATATGTTTGGATCCCAACAAATAAAATCTATCAGCAGTAAGTGCTTTGGTGAAGATGTCAGCAAGTTGAGCAACAATAGATACATGTTGAAGATGAATGTCATTACGAACAACTTTCTCACGTTTGAAATGAAAATCAACTTCAGTATGTTTTGTTCAAGCATGAAAGACAAGATTATGAGCAAGTTGAATTGCTGATTGATTATCACACCACAAGTAAGGAGGATTTTAAACACCGAAAGATCACGAAGAAGCTGGTGAATCCAAAATAATTCTGCTACAGTAGTAGCTAATGCTCTGTATTCAGCTTCAGTAGAACTACAAGAAACTGTAGTTTGCTTTTTAGCAGCCCATGAACAGGATTATTCCCAAGAAAATAACAAATCCTGTAATAGATCTTCTATAAAAATCATTACCAGCCCAATCAGAGTCAGAAAAGGCATTCAAATGAAAGGGTTGAGCAGATTTCTAACAATATCCCTTTGGAAATAGTGTCATTAATATAACTTAATACTCTTGTAATAGCTGTGAGATGAGAATGAGCAGGGCAATGCATGAATTGAGACAATTTACTTACAGAAAATGCAATATCCGCTCTTGTGAAAGTAATATAATGAAGTGCTTCAACAATTTCTCTACAGGCCTTAGCATCCTCAGGAGAACAAACAGAGTTAGAAACATCATTGGAAGAGTTGATTGCAATAGGAGTATTACATGGTTTGCAGCCGCTCATACCAAAATGATGTAAGATGTCTTTAGCAGACTTAGTTTGAGTCACGGAAATACCAACATTACTCTTGATAACTTCAAGCCCCATAAAATATTTAAGAGCTCCTAAATCAGTAATATCAAACTTTTGGTGAAGTTGATCAATCAACGTTTCAATATAGGATGGATCATTTCCTATCACTATAATATCATCAACGTATAATAACAAGTAGTCCAATCTTTCGCACAAATAAAAAAGTATCAGCAGTACAAGCCATAAAACCCAAGGTCAATAAATGAGTAGTAAAACATTGAAACGAAGCACGAGGTGCTTGTTGAGACCATAAAGTGATTTTCATAGCTTACAAACAAGATTGGGGGAAGAGTGATCAATGAGCCTTGAGGTTGTTGCATATACACCTCCTCACGAAGTTCACCATGTAAAAAGGCATTCTTGACATCAAGTTGTCTTAATTTTCAATTAAATTGGAGCTTCAAGTGAAAAGATAATGTGGACTGTGACAACCTGAATTTTCAAGGTAAATTCTTTTATTTTTGGGATAATTTAATTGTCTTATGTCAATTGTGAGTCATTTCGAGCTCGGTATTAAGAATTTAAATTGTGGTAGTCAGGATGATCTAATTTAAGTTTCGAGGTTGGGAATTTGGGTTGGTTGATGAGGTTTTATTTGGATTTAGGAATTGAGAAACTTTTGGGGTAATAGATAATTTAAGTGTATTATTTGGGGGATTTGAAAGATTTGACTTATTGGAAAAAAAAAAATAATAATAAATTAATTGCACTTAGATTAAGGAATTGTTTTTGGAAAAGGAAAGACATAAATATATTGTATGGTAAAAGGGAAACTAGGGTTTTAAAGGATTATTTATACCTCCTGGAGATGCGTGCAAAAGTAAAAGAAAAAAAAAAACTCTCTTTTCTTCTCTCGGCGACGCTGCTCTCGCTCTCCCCGACTTCTGCTTTGTCCGTCTCGCAGCCATCCGCCGCCATCAATCAGGCCGCAACCGGTGGGGTGTCATCGTCGCTGCGAGCCACCACGGGAATGCCGTCGTTTCGCTTCCGCCGTGCCTCAGTCGTCGCTGCTGCCTGGATTGTCGTCGCGTTCTTCTGTCGCAGCTGCAGTGTTCAGCTTTGCTGTCGAGTCGCTTCTGACCGTCACGCCGTGGGTTTTCGCGAGCAGTCAGCGCCGCTGTTTCCGTCCGCCGTCAGTTGCCGGTTCTGTGGTGGAGTGAGCTTGTTGAGATCCGAGTTTGGGTTGTGAATTTTGGTAAGTTTTGGTGGGTTTTTCTTGTGGGCCTTGTGTACCCAATTAATTTCACCTTGAATTTTGAGTTGTATTGGTTAAATCTTGGTAGGTGGCGGGTTTGGATTGGAAGCGATTTCAGGTTAAGCCATGCCTTGGGTAAGAGTTAAATTTAGTTTAGCTTGTGTGTAAAATTAAGCTCAGAGATTAATTTTAATTGGGAATTTTCCTCAGGAATTTTGCAAGGACTGCGGATTTGTTTAGTGATTGGGCCTAGGTTAAGGTGAGTGGCCTTATTATTGGAACTGCCTACGGGCAGAGTAATTTAATTACGCAAGCAAGTAATGTACATTGCTATCTGGAAGTTAATTACTTTGTAACGCATTTGCTTGAGATATTTATGGCCAGACGCTTTTTGAGTATGATCTCGTTTGTATGAGGAATGCAATGAATATTTGATGTTGAACCTTTTACATATTTTATCAGTTATGCATGTTACCCCTTACATTGATCGCGTGTTCACTAGATTGTGTTCCTTCGTGATCACCTGATCGTGTTCCTCGATACCAAATTAAGTGTTCCCTACACGATCCACTAGAGACATGTAGACCAAATTTGCCAACGTAGGACAGACCCAACCAATCACTTAAAGATGTGGAGGGTGAGAGATAGAATTGTGTATGTTCCACTAGGATGACCCACTTTTAGGATGGGGAAGTGGCCCCAGTAGTGGCGGAAGCAAGTTTTCAAGAAACTGCTCGACTGAGTATTTTATATGCTCACCCTTTTCTTTTTCATGTCACCTAGGTAAGGGGAAGGAGGCGCCGTGAATGACAAAAGGAATCCTTGAGGGCGTCATGGGACCCATAGTAGCTTCCGCACATTCTGTTTTACGTTGGTTTTTTTTTTTGTCCAACCATCTGAACCTATTTTGGGATACATTTTTTTTTATATATAGTTTTCCTATCATTGTTTCCCTTAGGAGCGCCCCGAACTAAGGCCCTATTTATTTTGTTTCGTTGATATTATGTGTCAGATTCTCTTTTACTATTTTGTAAAGTGATGTTTCATGAGTTGAGCATGCATTAGGTAATGATTAGGTTAGGGGTTTGGCTGGTCGGGTCGTAACAGTTGGTATCAGATCCCAGAGTTTTGGGTTTTTTAGATTGACTTACTATGTGAGTCCAGGCAATCCCAGTGGCCATCAAAAGATTCTTCATCATCGCGAGGTATGCATCCCAAGTAAGTGTCCCTAGGGAGTTCTGCATGAAAGCTTGTTTGAATTGCCCAAGATTAAGGGGCTGGAGCAGTCGTTTTGCCCAAGATTATTTCAGCTACGAAGGCTCACAAATTGCTTAACCAGGATACCTGGAGTATCTTAGCCAGTGTGGTGGATGTTAAAGAGACCAATGTCACCTTAACTTCAGAGCTAGTGGTTAGAGATTATTTAGATGTTTTCCTAGAGGACCTCTCGGGATTGCCACTACATAGAGAGGTTGACTTTGCTATCGAGTTGGAGCCAGGTATGGTTTCCATATCCAAGGCTCCTTATAGGATGGTTCCAGCGGAACTAAGAGAGCTTAAGGTCCAGCTGCAAGAGTGTGTCACCTTGGGGTGCACCAGTGTTGATCGTGAAAAAGAAGATGGTTTGCTACGTCTATGCATTGACTACAGAGAGTTAAACAAGGTAACCATCAAGAACAAGTGCCCTGATAACTTGTAGAAATACAAGTTATTATATTAACTATTTGGAATAATTAGAGTAATTTTAGGGCTAAACGTATGATTTTGACAGTAGAATTGCGTAATATGTATTACTATGCGTTGACATCATTTGCAAAAGAATATACCTAAGAAAATATGAAACTTTATGTTCTTAACGCATGAGATTAAGTAGAAAAAAAGCACAAATAACCCAATACTAGAAAAGAAGCTGCTGCGGGAACCAAAGAAGTGAAAACCAATGCGTCAAGACCATGCGTTGAGAAGAAAAAACAAATACAGACGCTTGGGCGGTAGCTGTCATATCAATATACAAACGGATTACACGTTATCAGAGCATGACAAAACCAATGGGCTGACGATTTGAAAAGTTTGCGCAGCAGGGGATGAAATTTAATGTAAAGGTGTCAAATCATCATGAGTTCACTTTTTCGACACTTATAAATAACCCAAAGCTTCTCAATTTAAAAGAAGGAGAAACGAGTTCAAGAGGCGAAAACAACTCTGCACAAATTCTCCCTCATCATAACAAGCCTCCATTTCAAGCTCTTCTGTGAGACGAATTCTGAGAATTTTCAGAGTCATTTCAACCTTGATCCTATGCCTTTTATGTATCAAATAGCAGTCATCTCAAGCCTCCATGAAGCAAGACATTGCCAATGGCGGCTTGACGTCTTCCATTTCTGTTCTTTCTTCATTTCCATCATTCTTACATTTCCATCTTTCTTACTTATATTTTGTCAATGACCAACAGTCATCTCAAGCCTCCATGAAGCAAGACATTGCTAGTGGCAGCTTGACGTCTTCCATTTCTGTTTTTTCTTCATTTCCATCTTTCTTACTTATATTTTGTCAATGACATTCGAGAGAATGATTTATTTACCTAATATAAGTTTGATTGACAATTACCTTCCACTCATTTCCATATTTAATACTCTACACCATGTCTGCTTGTATGATTGAATGAATTAAATGTTAGAAGTTAGTTCTTCTTAAGCAATTTAAGCATGTTTACATCTTGATTAATGCATATCATTAGCTTGCATAGATTTGTCGAACAAACAAGTTTAAATAAGTACAACTGTTTAGCTTGAGAGAGTACATGGTTAATCTTTAGCATTTATCAAGACTAGATAAATTTCAAAGATGTAGTTCATCTTTTGCCAAAACAAACTTAACATGCGTCTTAGAGATAATATTAATGTAACGTCGAAATATCGAAAGATGGTTTTCAAACCCAAAGTTGTAGGTATGTAAATATACTTAGATATGCTTAAGTAACAACTAGCTGCTGTGTTAACTCTATTATATCTCATGGTTCCATCTTCATCTTCAACGCATGCTACCTGATTGTAAATGACATTTGACTAACACTCTCCGCGACCATCTCACCATATTAATTGTAGGAAATTGTATTTATTCTTTATGTACAGATTCATACACATAAAATTCCTTGAACATAACACTTGTACAGACACTTCATAGAATATGTATTTAGTCTTAATGCCTAATTTATCACAAATCCCTGCGTTCGACTCTAGACTGACCAAGAAACCTATAGAAGCTTATATGAGTTTTTATGGGAAAACTTGTTGACTAATTAACATATTTGAGTAATTCTCGACGCATATTTTGTAACAAAATATTAACACCTAAATAAATAAGGCAACATGCCCTCTCCCTAGGATTGATGATTTGTTCTACCAGTTGCAGAAGCTACAGTTTTCTCCAAGATTGACCTTCATTTGAGATATCATTAGTTGAGAATAAGGGACAGCGTTATCCCAAAGATAGCTTTTTGCTCCAGGTATGGACATTACGAGTTTGTTGTCATGTCCTTTGGCCTGACAAATGCCCATATGACATTCATGGATCTAATAAATCGGGTGCTCAAAGACTTTTTTGACACGTTTATCATAGTATTCATTGATGACATCCTGATTTACTCCAAGACAGAGTTAGAGCATGGGGAGCACTTGCAGAAAGTTCTAGAAACTTTGAGGTCACATAAGTTATATGCTAAGTTCTCCAAGTGTGAGTTTTGGTTGAAGCAAGTGTCCTTTCTAAGGCACGTGATGTCGAAGGGTGGGGTCTCGGTAGATCCTGCAAAGATAAAGGCGATCACGAGTTGGTCTCGTCTTGCAATATTAAGGTGTGCAGTTTTCTGGGTTTAGTAGGCTATTACCATTTGTTTGTTAAAGACTTCTATTGCATAGCCATTCCTTTGACTCAATTGACTAGGAAGGGTACTCCTTTTGTTTGGAGTGAGGCTTGTAAGGAGAGCTTTCAGGACTTTAAGCAGAGACTAGTTTTGGCGCCAGTACTTACAGTCCTCGATAGGTTAGGAGGTGTTGTCGTTTACAGTGATGCTTCCAAGAAAGGGTTGGGCTGCGTTTTGATGCAACACGACAAGATGGTTGCTTGTGCATCTCGTCAGTTGAAGAACGACGAACGGAATTATCCGACCCATGATTTGGAGTTGGCAGCGGTCGTCTTCGCTTTGAAAATTTGGAGGTATTACTTGTACAAGGAGAGGATACAGATCTTCACGGATCATAAGAGCTTAAAATACTTCTTCACCCAAAAGGAGTTGAATATGAGACAGCGCGCTGGAATTAGTGAAAGATTATGATGTGGAGATTCTGTATCATCCTAGAAAAGCGAACGTGGTAGCGAACGCCTTGAGTTGAAAGGCAGTCCATTCAACAGTCCTGATTACCAGTTAAACTCAGTTGTGTAGGGACTTTGAGCGAGCAGGAATTGCAGTGGCGATAGGAGAAGTCACTTCATAGTTAGCTCAACTGTTAGTGCAACTGACCTCGAGGCAGAGGATTATTAATGCCTACTAAGGAGATTCGTACCTTATGGAGAAGTTTTGCCAGGTGGAGGCGGGGCAAGTTAATGAGTTCACGGTGTCCTCGGATAGTGGCCTCTTCTACCAAGGACGCTTGTGTGTGCCAATAAATAGTGTGGTTAAGGACGAACTGTTAGCAGAAGCTCATAACTCTCCGTTCGCAATACATCCTAGCAGTACCAAGATGTATAGGATTTGAAACGTCATCACTGGTGGCACAATATGAAGAGGGAAGTGGCTGAATTCGTCAGCAAGTGTCTAGTGTGTCAGCAGGCGAAGGCCTCGAGGAAGAAGCCAACAGAATTGTTGCAGCCCCTAAAAATACCCAAGTGGAAATGGAAAAATGTATCTATGGACTTCATTGTGAGTTTGCCCAGAACGGCAAAGGGCCATACAATATACTGGTTATTATAGATAGACTCACCAAGTCGACGCACTTTATCCTAGGAAGGTTCACCTTTTCAGTAAGTAAATGGGCACAGATCTACATGAAGGAGGTAGTAAGGCTACACGGAGTGCTAGTTTTTATGGTGTCTGATAGAGATCCTCGCTTCACGTCCAGTTTTTGGAAGAGCCTCTAGTCATCGTTAGACACTCGGTTGGACTTTAGTACAGCTTTCCACCCCCAGACGGATGGTCAAACAGAATTTTTGAACCAAACATTGGAAGGATGTGACAATAGAACAAGGTACTTGAAATTGTTCCGAAAATAGAACTTTTGAGGACGAAAGTTTCTTAAGGAGGGAAGGATGTGACAACCCAAATTTTCGAGGTAAATTCTTTTATTTTTAGGATAATTTAATTGTCTTACGTCAATTAGGAGTCATTTCGAGCTCAGTGTTAAGAATTTAAATTGCGATAGTCAGGATGATCTAATTTAAGTTTTGAGGTTGGGGATTTAGGTTGGTTGACGAGGTTTTATTTGGATTTAAGAAGATTGAAAAACTTTTGGGGTAATAGATAATTTAAGTGTATTATTTGGGAGATTTGAAAGATTTGACTTGTTTAAAAAAAAAAAAATAATAATAAATTAATTGCACTTAGATTAAGGAATTTTCTTGGGAAAAGGAAAGACATAAATAGATTGTATGGAAAAAGGGAAACTAGGGTTTTAAAGGATTATTTATACCTCCTCGAGATGCGTGCAAAAGTAAAAGAAAAAAAGTCTCTTTTCTTCTCCCGGCGGCGCTGCTCTCTCTCTCTCTCTCCCTGACTTCTTCCTTCTCCGTCTTGCAGCCATCTGCCATCGTCAATCAGGTCGCAATCGGTGGGGGTGTCGTCGTCACTGCGAGTCACCACGGGAGTGCCGTCGTCGCCGCGAGTCACCACGGGAGTGCTGTCATTTCGCTTCCGCCATGCCTCAGTCGTCGATGCTACCCAGATCGTTGTCGCGTTTGTCTGCCGCAGCTGCAGTCTTCAGTTTTGCCATCGAGTCTCGTCCGACCGTCGCGCAGTGGGTTTTCGCGAGCAGTCAGCGCCACTGCTGCCGTCCACCGTCAGTCACCGGTTCTACGGTGGTGTGAGCTTGTTGAGATCCGAGTTTGGGTTGTGAATTTTGGTAAGTTTTGGTGGGTTTTTCTTGTGGGCCTTGTGTACCCAATTAATTTCACCTTGGATTTTGAGTTCTATTGGTTAAATCTTGGTAGATGGCGGGTTTGAAAGATTGGAAACGATTTTGGGTTAAGCCACGTCTTGGGTAAGAATTCTTTTTTAATTAAATTTGGTTTAGCTTGTATGTGAAATTAAGCTCGAAAGTTAATTTAAATTGGGGATTTTGCTCTCGATTTTAATTCAGGAATTTTGCAAGGACTGCCGATTTGTTAAGCAATTGGGGCTAGGTTAAGGTAAGTAGCCTTACTACTGGAATCGCCTATGGGCCGCCTGAGATATTTATGACTAGACGCTTCCTGAGTATGATCTCGTGTGTACGAGAAATGTAATGAATCTTTGATGTGGAACCTTTTACGTATTTTATCAGTTATGCGTCGATCGTGTGTTCACTAGATTGTATTCCTTTGGGATCACTAGATTGTGTTCCTTTGGGATCACTAGAGGTAAGTGTTCCCTATGCGATCCACTATAGACATATAGACCAAATTTTGGGATACATTTTTTTTATATAGTTTTCCTGTTGCTGTTTTCCTTAGGGGCCCCTCGAGCTAAGACGCTATTTATTTTGTTTCGTTGATCTTATATGCTAAATGAAAGTATTGATTTTGCAAAGTGACGTTTCATGAGTTAGGCATGCATTAGGTAATGACCATGTTAGGGGTTTGGTTGATTGGGTCGTTACAGTCGGATAGTGGGCTTCTTTGCAACTGGACTAAAAGTTTCATCAAAATCAGTACCCTTTTATTGATGATATCCTTTTGCAACTAACCGTGCTTTGTGACGAGCAATACTGCCATCTGGATGTGGTTTGATATGAAACACTCATTTACAGCCTATAGCAGATTTCCCAGGAGGTAAAGGAGAAAGATCGCATGTACCTTGTTTCAACATAGCATTATATTCCTCCTTTATAGCATTTTGCTACACTAACTCTTTTGATGCTGGTATGAGAAGTAGGTTCAACATCAGATGAATTAGGTAAAGTTGTAGCAGCAACGAAAACTTTTTTCTTTGAGATACCCGACTTGCTTCTAGTTGCATTGAATGGGTATTGGTTGTGACATTAGATGAACCAGTTGGTAGAGTCTCAGTAGTAATAGAAGTCTGAGCTGAAGTCATACCAATCGTGTCGTTTGGTTGATTTGAAGATATCTCAGCTGCTTGATCAATATTATTATCAACAAAGGTGAAGAAATAGTAATTGGTAGAGTAAAAGCATTTCCAATACTTACATCAGATTGTGATATAGGACAATTAAAGTATAAGGGTAAAGGCAAGTGATATTTATTTAAAGGAGGAGTGGCAGGTTTTGAGAATTTTGTGGTTGTGAGAGGATTATGGAAAGGGGAAAACAGTTTCATAAAAAATAACATGACGGGATATGAGAAGCTTACCATTGCTCATGTTGTAACACAAATACCCCTTGTAATCTAAAGGATAGCCAAGGAAGACATGTTGAAAGGTTTTGGGTTCAAGTTTCTGATTGTTTTAAGGTTTGAGTAGATGTTTATAACTAGGGGAATGAAGGAATAAGCATTCAAAAGGAGACTTGTTATTAAGAGAACTAGAGGGTAAGCAATTTATTAAAAATATTGTTGCAACAAAGGCAAAGGACTAGAATTTAACAGGAATAGAGGCACGGGTCATAAGACTAATGGCTACTTCAACAATGTGACGGTGTTTTCTTTCAGCAATGTCGTTCTGTTCAAGTGTATAGGCACATGATTTTTGGTGTGAAATGCCATTTGATTCAAAATAGAATTTGAAATTGTGATTTACAAATTCACCTCCTCCATCAGCACAAAGGATTTGGATACGAGAGGACAATTGATTTTCTATTAAAGGTTTTGGATAAGCTTCACAAATCTGTGTAAAAGATTTACTTTCCTCGTTAATTTAGAAAATACATGAGAGTGAGTATTTATACTAACTCACAATTAGAAACATACTTCAAAACAAACTAACAGAAAGATAAAACTAATATGATTTACTAAACTGATACATTATAATAAAATGCATTAATTTTGTCAAATTATATACCAAATATAAATTATATTAGTTAATTTGTTTTATTTTAATTTTTATATGATTTTATTGGTATATAGGTTATATTTAATTTGGTATATCAATTGTGTGTAACAAAATATTTCATATTTCGTATATTAATTGATTGATATACTGATTTAGAGAGAAAAAAAGACATATTAATGATATTGTTGATATATCAAAACAAATCATTAGTGTATCAATATTATATCATAATGAGCTCAAAATGCAATACTAAGTATTTGGTGTATCACTAGTTTATTTCAAATTTTATTTAAATTACAACATAAATGTATCAATAATATATCAATAGTCATAAAAATTAACTTCATTACATTTTTAGTGTATCGATAGCATATCACTCATGATCTAAATCCATCTTAACTATTGTATCGATGTATCAATAGTATCTCAATAGTCACTAAAAATTCAATTAATGTATATTTTTGAGTTTATCAATAGTATATCACTCATGATCTAAATCCATCTTAAGTATTATATTGGTGTATTGAGTAATACTCATTCAAAATTCAATCTCAAGTGTATAGATTATTAGTGGATCAGTAGTGATAGTTAGACATTTATTAAAAATTAATTGAAAGTATAAGTTAATTTATAAATATTGATTAATGTCCACACAACTAATTTCAATTATATCATTAGTGTATCAACAATATATCAACATTTATTCTAAATAAAAATTTTTAAGTACAACATTGTAATTTTGATATATCAATTGTATAAAGCAATTAATATACAAAATATAAAGTCTATTAAATGACTGATATACCATATATAAAGTATATACATGTTGATACACCAATAAGAGTAAATTTGGAATAATAAAAAACGAAAATCTGCTTCATGGTCGGATTCTCCTACGTCTTCTTCTATATTAGATTCTTCCATGACTGTGGGTGATTTTGTCATGGACTGTTACTCACTACTAATGTAGTTTAGGATAATTATTTAAAGTACAAAAAATCTCATAATTTGTATGGGAATTTTTTGAATCATCCTCATCTGTTGTTGCATGTTGCTCCAACATTTTGTCCTTTGGTTGTTTCAAGCTTTGTGGTGAAGCATAGCACTGCATTTGACAATGGTTGCCAGCAGTATACAAAATCCTTGATCGTAGTTATTTTTCCACCCAATATTAACCTAGTGTGTTAAGACATTATATTTATGTCTATATTATGGTATATTTTTTATTTTCATATTAATTTGGCTTATATTTAGAGGGGTTCACTCTTCGGTTTGGAGATCATTTATTATACAAAACTGAACCGAATCACATCTGTGCGGTGCGGTCGGTTCGGTTTTGCGATTTTTTTTTCTCCTTCCTATTTTCTATTTTCTATAATTCAAAATTTTTTCCCTTCTTTTTCTCTTGCCCATGCCAATTTTTTCCCCTTTTTGTTTACAACATTTTCTAAACATAATATTAAATTTTAAATTCAAGCAAACAATGTATTTAAATTATTTTTTTTTTTGTAAAACCATATGTTTAAAAAATCAATTTGGAAATTCCAAGATACAATATAAAAATATATTTAGATTATTACTACTAGTTCAACAACAACAATATTGTTCTACAAACATTAACATAAAAGTTCCAAATATAAAAGTACAACAAACATAAAAGTTCTTGTTCTACAAACAATAACATAAAAGTTCCAAAATCCAAATGGCCACCTTCAACTTTTAAGTTATATAAATCAAAACGAAACTTGTTCAAGCCACCTTCTCCTTCTTGTTCTTCTCCCGTTCTCCTTTTTTTTTTTTTTCCTCTAATCTCACTTTAAAGTCTAAAAAATTGATAAACTTGTTAACATAATAATTATATAAACAATATATTTGAAGTCTAAAAAAATGTTTGAAAGATACTAACCTTCTTTAATAATTACAATATAACCTCCAAGTATCTTTGAAGATCAATGCTAATTGCTTTTGAATGTAACTAATTTTATGCACATACGAGTGCCTTAACTGTGGTTGGTGCTAATGTAGAACGAAAAACAACTATGGATACCGGAATTTCTATAAGAGTTTATGCAATTTTGCTAAGAACCCTGTACGTAGAAGAATTTCCTTTTCGCCAATTTAAGATATCAAAATTTCCCTCATGTTTAACACAAGGCTCCAATAAGTAAATTTCAACTCTCGTATCCACACTTTGGGTATCATCTTCTTCCATAGCTTCAAAATCAAAACGAAAAACCTCTAAAGCAATACTAATAATTGTAGTACTAATATATGTATTTATAAAGCAGCTATTAGTACAACTTAAAGATTGACTCATACTTGCACAATTCTTGGACATGTGAGATGATGAACTTGAACCATGATTAACACCTAACAAACTATACATATTCATTAAACAATTTTCTCAAGACATCCTCCACTATATACTTCCTATTTCTTTTGCCGCATCCATATCAAATAACTGATTGAAACAATGGATAAGAGATTTCATCTTATAATGAGGGTCCAAAATGAAAGCAACATAAGAGAAGAAATTTGTTCTCGCTTTTCCCCCAATACTTATCATATTTCTTTTGCATTTTCATTGTCATTTCACACAAAAGCAAATTTTTAGGACTATACTTGAATATTTTCTTATGCAATTTTGAATAATACTAATCTCATTGAAGACCGTATGGAAGTAACATAAAGAGACCTTGAAAGCCTAACAAAAATTGTTATACTCGTTTCAAATATCCTTGAACTTCTAAAAGTTGCATTAATACTTTTAGCCTTACAAAAAAATTTTAAAATGCTCCTACCATTAATATAGTGATAAATTTATTTGAAGTTTTTATGAGTTTGAAAAGAACCAAGTTTAAAATAAATAATTATATAGATATCCTCTTTTTTCATATAGATACTCTCATTTTTTCACTCACTTATCCAATCTTTACACCAATTTTGTCACAACAAAATATAAACCATAACTTTATGTTAAAGCATAAAATCTCACAAAGCTCCAAAAATAAAAATGTCCCCTTAAAACTTATCAAAATCATAGATAACCAATTAGAAAAAGAATGTATTTGGCTATTAACACACACTCAACTACTTACGTATAATCTTGATATAAAACATATAAGTCCTAAGGTTCCCTTGGTGCTACCATTATCGACAATGAATGTATTGAGTCGCTTGAAAACTTCAATCACACATTTTTATAAGTGAATTCAAACTTCAATCACGCATATTTATACAATAAAAAACCTGAATGTGATGTTCTAGAATGATTCAAATGACATCACTAAAAAACTTAAATCACAAATATTTGTACTATGGAAAACCTATTCCAAAATGTGATGGTTTAGAATGGATATTAAACAAATCTCCATGTGTATTGTGTATCAAGTCACTTGAAAATTTCAATCACAATATCTATACAATGGAAAAACTACATGTAATGTTTTGGAATGGATCTTGAACAAATCTCCAAAACATGCATTGGGCCACTTGAATAATTCAATCTCAAATATTTAGACAATCAAAACATGGTTGAGTAGGTAGGAGAACTAATACATTCACAAATTCAATGCATAAACTTAATGGTTTATGAGAAGTTGAGGTCATTTCCAATCCCAATAAGTATGACAATCAAGTTAAACAAAATTGATGTCAACATCCCTTTTATCAAACAAAAAGAAGAGTACGCAAAACCTTTATATTTTATCAAATCAATGTCCCCCCACTTGCTACCATAACTGCAAGATAACAACAAATCTCAAACAATCTCAATATTCAAGACTTCCTAACATATGAATGTATTATGTACACTTGCGACCATAACTGCAGGATATTAACAAATCACAAACAATCTCAATATGCAAGCGAATGTATTACACTTCCTAACATCTTGTCTTTCCAAAGTTATTAACATGAGACTTTCCTTTCTCAAAGAATTGGGTTACTCCTTCCACATAAGCCATTGAGAATTTATCACGAAGTTGAATCCAATCTTTATTCATTTTTAATGATATTCGTTCCAATTAAACTCTTGATTTCTAGTCTTAAAGTCTTAAACCTATAAGAATTACACAAAAGATCAAAGGTAGCATTAACTAACGTATATGATCATTATATGCTAGTTAATAGTGCACAAATTCGTCCAAATGATGCACACTTTGATAAAGTTGGTGAATTAAAGGTTGTTTTAATGGCGCATTTCAATGCATCTCATCTAGATCTAAAAATGCAAAAAAGTTAGCTTCTCATTACATTTAAACCATCGATTTTTTGGAGATTTCTCAGTTGAATTATGACCGAGACAAACTAATTAGTCCAAATAATGCACACTTTGAATTTAACAAATACCACAACTATAATGCACAACCATTAATTTAACAAATAATCAACAAATTCATCCAAATACCACAATCATAATAAACCTACTTCTCTAAATCAAGCACATATTAGTGAATACCACAACCATAATTAGAGAAAACATCAAATTAACTCATAGCAAGAAGTATTTAGAGAGATCTTACCTCAAGTAAATCAAATTCGTCCTAGCTTGGCCAAAACCCACAGATCCGGATTTGGGGAGAGCAAAGAGAGGGAGAGACCAGTGAGATGGATAGACTGAAGAGAGCGAGAGATCGAGGAGATGGAGATGAGACCGAAGAAAGAGAGAGAGAAGAGAGGGAGAGAGCAACGAGCCTTGAGATCGATGGAAGAGAGAGCAAAGAGAGGGAGAAGGATCGATGGAAGATAGAGCGAAGAGAGGGTGAGAGCAGCGGCGAGAGTGAGATCGATCAAAAGGTAAAAGGGAGAGAGCAGCAGCCTATCGGATCCGGAGGAAGATGAAAGGGAAAGAAACTAGGGTTTTGTATTTTTAGAATTGCCGACGCCATAAGTCAAGCATTGGCAAAGGTCACCCTATGCCGACGCCATGTAATCCACCATCGGCAAAGACACAAATTTTTTCGGGCATCGACATTTTTCCGTCGGCAAAAGCCCCTTTTGGCCGACGACAATAATCAACAGTCAACAAAAACTCCGATTTGCCGACGAGTAAAAAAGTAGCATCAGCAAATACGTCTCTTTGTCGACGGGTTAGTATAATAGTGTTCGCATATGATCCTCTATGCCGACGCCTCATTTTTCATCGTCGGTATAGAGGGTTATTGTCGATGGTTCTTCGCACTATCGGTATAGCCATGATTTGTCGATGACTTTTTACAATGTCAGCATGACGTCCGTCGGTATAGCTAGATTTTCTTGTAGTGGTCTTCTTTCTTTTTGTTATAATCTATAGACTTTAATTGAAGGGGGTGATTTGTTTTTGATGAGATAAACAAAAGGTTAAATAGTTAACAAGAAAAAGAGTAGGAGGAGAGGAAATAGAGAAATGATGGGCCATAGATTGAAATAGGAGAGAGAAAACATGTAAGAGGTAATGAGGTGTAGATAAACAATTAGAGCATCTCAAACTTTTTTAAGTAAGAGTATTAATACAACTTTTGAAAGTTTATAGGTGTTTATGCAACGAGACATTAACAGTTTCTATTCATATATTAACTGTAAGGGTAATTTTGAACTTTTAACACTTTCTTAAGCTCTTTCTCTTTGTCTTTTTAAGAGTGTAAAGTTTTGTTGATGCATTCCTGTTGAGAATGAAGAAGAAGAGAGATCCTCTTTTGAACAGGAAAATTTGGTCACGTAGATCTTTGATTTTGCCGGAATTCGTTGGTAGCTTCGTACGAATTTACAATGGAAAAACTTCTGTTTGTTGTAAGATGACTGAAGGAAGGATTGGTCATAAATTTGGAGAGTTTGCTTCGACACGGAAACAAAGACTTTCGAGAACAAATATTGGACCTGGAAAAAAAGGGTAATTTTGAACTTTTCTGTAAGTTTAAGGGTATTTTTGAAACTTTTGAAAGTTCAAGGGTATTTTTGAAATAAAACACTAATGGTTTCCATCTAAAATAAACGGTAAGGATATTTGTTACCTTTTTTTTGAAAGTTCAAGGGTATTTTTAAAATTTTGAAAGTTCAAGAGTATTTTTGACACAATTAAAAACAAAGTTTAAGGGCATTTTTTTTTTAATAATTTAGCCATTTTGAAACAAACTAAATACAAAAATGTCATAAGCCATACATAAAAGTAGAGGAGATAGGGAAACAGAAGAGGGAGATAATGAGATGCAGATAAATAGTAAGAGCATATTTAACTTTAAAAAAAAAAATTAATATAAGATTAGTAATACAACTTTTTGAAAGTTGACAAGTATTTTAGGAACAAGTTATCAACGGTTTCTTTCATATAATAACAGTAAGTGTAGTTTTGAACTTTTATCTTTAAGTTTAAGAGTATTTTTGAAACATTTGAAAGTTCAAGGGTATTATTTTGAAACAAAACACTAAAAGTTTCTATCCAAAACTAACGGTAATGATATTTTTTATTTCTTTTTGAAAGTTAAAGGACATTTTTGAAACTTTTAAAAGCTTAGAGACAGTTTGACACAAAGTGTTTTTGTATAATTTAGCCTAAAAATTATAATGGGTCCATCAAAGGGGCACACTTTGATTGATTGATGTGTGGTTTTGGTAAGCAGTCTATATCCACAATGGCAGTATTGCTCATTTTGTTTCTTCATATGCATATATACATTAAATAAAAAACAAAATTTGCTAAATCAAATTTAAAATATGAAAGAGACATTGCATATATTTCCAATGAGAAAAACCGTCCACACCATTGCATATCATTTCATGCAAGCCTACAACTCTTCGAACAATAATTCATCCTTCAAAATCTCTAATTTAGCAAATACGTTATTATTATTATAATGCTATCACAAATTATTTCGAAAGAAAAAAGTTTTTAAGTTTTTAGTCTAATTTCTATAATTATTATAAAAGAAAAAAAAATCAAACTATAACATAAAACAAATAATAGTTTTTTTTTATTAATTTTTTTGTTTTCAGATTTTAATTTTCTTATCACCAACCACAATAGTCTCTCTCTCTCTCTCTTTTCAAATGGGTAATTAGACAATGAGAGAAGCCAAAACGAAAAAGGCAAACGCAAAATGACACATTACATTTCCAACCACAAACACTATCAATAATTAGAGAAGCTTCTTCTCTTCTTTTCTTATTTTGCTTATTTTTGTTATGTGGTTCATTTTATTAAAGCTCTTTTTTTTTTTTTTTTTTTTTTTTTTTT
>QLSR01000259.1:968637-1003883 GCA_031780015.1 Citrullus colocynthis
TTTTTTTTTTTTTTTTTTTTTTTTTTTAAAGACCTTAACTCATTGGAAATGACTTGATATTTTGGTTCATTGTATGTATTCTACGTTGAAAGATTTTGATTTGCTTGGAGGTTTTACATATAACTAAGACGTCCTTATGAGCTTGCAAAATGTAGTTGTGGTGGTAGTATAATTTTCCTCCACATACATCAAATACTTTTTACTATGTTTTAAACTTATAGAAATTAGAACAAGCAAAACCAACAATAGATAGAAGCGGTGAAGATAAATTTACAAGTTATTCTACACTTGTAATTATTGCACTAGACGAAATTTACAACAAAGAATTATGAATAAATTAGTAGTGGAAAATGACCTATTCTTTCATCTTTAAAAAAAAAAAAAAAATTCACTAAAATAACTAATTTTTGATGCATCGCATAAAAGTGTCGACAGAAGTTTTGTCAACGTTTTGATGTGTGGGCAAAAAGTTTGGGTAGAAGTCCGTCAACATAGTCTTTGCCGACACATTTGACTTTGTGTCAGGATTTCTATCGATGAAAATATAAAATGTGGGCAAAAAGTCTTTCTGTCCACACAATGTTCGTCGGTAGAAAAATGTTCTTGCCAACACACGAACCTTTGTGGACACAATTGATATCTCTACCTACGCATAATATGTCGGTAAACAATGTAATCTCATTTCTACCCATGTATCATACGTCGGCAAAAATATAACTTGTATGGACAGAAACTAAAACAAGCGTTGGCAGAAACCCAACAAAATGAGTTTAACTAAGACCATACAACATTCTACTCACACATATATTTTTGTCGGTGAAAATGATGTTTTGCCCAACATTAAAAATGCATTGGTAGAAATTAATTTTGCCAACATTTTTTGTTGTGTCGACTGGGAAAATCGTCATCACAGACAAAAATTCTTGTAGTGTTTATGTTCGATTATTTAGTTTAACCATAGTAAAAAAAAAGTTGTAATAAAAAACATAATTTTAAAAAAACCAACCGATTATCAAACAGAATTCAAGTATTTAATTTTTGCCATTAATAAAAGTTTGAATTTGCGATTTTCATAACCTTATTGTTCATGAGTTTAATTGTTACAACTACTAGCGATGGTCGGTGCAATTGTAACTTGTAACAATGTAAGTACTTATTTAGAATCCAAATGAAATTTCTTAAAGCCAATTTGTTGATCATTTGATTTTCTAATAATTAATTTTTTAAGTAATAGTTCCATCGGCGAATCCCTTTGCTTCATTATATAATTAATATATTTTATCAATGTCTTAAAATATTCAACCTAAAATTTGAAAACTACCAAAATATATATATATATATATATATATATATATATATTAAAAGAAAAACTTGTTATTATCTTTTAAATTTAGCAAAGAATTCATGTTCTCTAAGAAATGATAAAAATTATTACAAAAAGTTTGTGAAAAAATAAACACAAGCCAAAATTCAAATATTAACATAAGAGAATTTTATAAGTTTTATATTGTGATGGATAATTTTAGATCGATAAAGAAATCCAAAAGTAAGTAAAATTAGAAAAGTTATCTTATTCTATTGGGACTCGAGAATGACGTGAAATAGGCCTAAGAGAGTTCCATAGAAGTGTGGGAAAAAATGGGAAATTATATTGTGCCAAAATAAAAGGTCAGTTTTGAAAAATGTCAAAAATCAAAATTCTTTAATTTATGGACACACATGGAAAAAATAAGTTTAATACTTTTTTCTTTTTCCCATACTCCATAGGTGAATCTAAGTTGTACACTATTTTAGAATGTAGTTGAATTATACAAACTTATATCCAATATCTCTCTATTTCACATTTTATTTTAAATTTTGGATTGCTAACGTAAATTTGTTTTATTCTTTAAATAGATTCAAATCGGTTTTCATATATATATATATCTATATTTTTCAATTTCTTACCTAATATTACTTTTGTTCGTATTATATCTCTTCCTTAAGAATAAATGAAGTTATTGAATTTCCCCAAATGATGAGCATTTGTTATCCTCTAGTTTTTGGAAGTTTTTGTACCAAATTTCTCTAGTTTTTGCAAGCTTAATTCTGAGCCAAATTGGGAGGGTAAAATCAAAATATAGACAACAATCCATGGATCGAAGCTACCAGTTCAAGGACTAAACTCAAAATGAGGGGATGAATTGAATTGAAATTCAATTTGCAAATGGACGAGTTCAAGGGGTTTAAGGTTAGGTTCCATATGACACATCTACTAAAATAAAAGTAAAAGATATTTGTGTGGCTCAATTGGTGAATATTTTTGTTTTTTTTAATACAAGGTATTTGCATAGGTTAGTACAAGGTACATATTTAGAGGTTCACTTTAGGTTTTTTTAGCTGTATTTTTTAGTTGTTACAAGGTATCTAATGAAGATTTAAATTGTCTTTAGTAGGGCCTATTTTGTGTTTCTAAAAGTCTAACAAAATTTTGGTTAGTTTTAGTACAAGGTATGTGCAACAAAATTAAAAAAAAAAAAAAAAAATTCTAGCTTTCTACTAGTAGAAGATACATGTGGAGCTTTGTTGACAACAATCTTTAATTGGTTTTAATACAAAGTAATTGTTTTAGTGTTTTAAATGTTAGATGATAGGGTGTTATGGATATGAAGTAAAGAAATTGGAAGTATAAAACATTCGAAGAATAGAGATCAAAACACAAATGCCCTCTTTACAATTACGGAAACTAAATGCTTAACGGAGTAGAGAGGGTTTGTTCACTAATAAAGAAGCCGATAAGTGGGTATGTACCTTGATTTTATATGTTGCCCTAGTGAATAGGTTATGATGGAGAGTTTTAAATCTGGTCTTTTTCACATATACAGTATCTTTGCATCCTAAATTAGATTATACTTTTTTTTCCACACATATTTTAGAATTTTTAAGTTTTTACATTATCCATGAATTTTATGTTAAGTGATATATTTTTTTAATCGATTTTAAATAACCATTTTTTCTTGATTTTAGGAATTAGTTTTAGGATTTTTTCCCTTCAAATGTTGGTTCACTAAAATGAATGACCAAGGATTCTTAGATTTAAGCAATTAGTTTTTTTTTATTTGAATTTTAAATAGATTAGGATTTTGTATAATTTTAGTATTTCATTTAGATATTCTGTTAAGAGACATTTTTTACATTTGATAAATCTTATTAAAAATTCTAAAAAAAATCTTTAGGACATTTATTCAAAGAACAAGTGAGACGACCATATTTCAAAAGCATATTTAAATTTGTGCTATTGCCCCAAAAGAAATTGGGTCATATGACCCATTTGACCTGTCGTGGCCTTGACCAATGTGTCCCCTCATGTGAGGCCCATTTTGATAGGCCCTTTATCTGAAACATCCATGTGGTCCAGTTCAGCCCTCGAATATCTTATATCCAAAAGGGATAAAAGAAACTATTATCCTAATCCTGAAAGGATGAGGAAGATCTTAGGTTTAACTCCACTATATATATAAAGATAGTTGCTTGCACGAGGTTTTCTAAGAAACTTGTTTCGGAGTTGAACTTAAATTGATGTAGATTTGTTGCAGATTTCGTTCAATCTTTGGTACTTGATCCTCTGATTCTCTCTCAATTGAATTCGTACATTTGTTGTATGGAAGCGGAACACGTGGATGTTCTTGAAATTGGAGTCTTGGAAGAATGTTTATGTTTCAAAAAGCTTCAGTCTTCAAGTCTGGTTCAGCTTCAGGAGTTAGGAGTCTTCTGGTTGTAGGGAGAACTCAACGCATGGATGTTCTTGAAAAGAGCTTCAGTCTTCAAGTCTGGTTCAACTTCAGGAGTTAGAAGTCTTCTAGTTGTAGGGAGAACTCTTTCTAGGCTCTCAGAAGTGTCGAATTTCTGCAAACCTTCAAATGAAGAGAAGAGAACTCCTCTATTTACAGAGTTATTGAGTGAGCTTATGGGCTTGGGCTTGGTTGGTTCACACACCTGGCCCTTGGCCCAACCAATTGTATTTGTGTCTTAGTTGGCTTTTGGGCCAAATTAAGCCATTCTTTTTGCTCAGTTGGACTTTAATCCAAATATTAATACTAAATTGAATCAAATTATTTTATTCAATCCAACAATCATGATGAAAACACATGGCGTCATGGAGACTTGCCAATTTATGCCTTCAATTTTAATTTGGGACACATGTCAACTTTTAATTAGTCCCAATTCAATCATTTGTAATTTTGTCATTAATGAGAAATGACGTGACAATTTGTGATTGGGCCAAAATTTCTCATTCAACAAATGCTCTTTTTGAGATTTTGGCACATATATGGACGAGTGAATCTCGAAAAAGATAAAGCTGGAATCAAAATACAAGTTATATGCTCTTGATTTTGACTCCATTTTATGTGTTAATCAAACTTTGAATTTAGCACATAATTTTGATTGGAATCTTATATGTTTGACATATACCTTTGTGATTATGCGAACACAAATTTAGCTCAATGTTTTGATCTCTTTCTTGACATAAACTCCAATATGAATTTTAGTAGAATTTGTGCTACTTAATTCAAAGTTGAATTCACAGTGAAATTGAATTCCTAATGAAGATACTCACATTGAATTTGGAATAAAATTGAGCTTCTATCCAAGACGCTTGGTTTGAATTTGGAATAGAACATGAAGATGAAATTTGAACCTGACTCAATTTTACTTAGGATAAAATTTTGGATTATGCCCCCAGTTTAAACTTGAGATAGATTGGAGGTATTATCCACAATTTGATTTGACTTTAGGAATATGAACTAAATTTGGATGAATTTGGGATATAATTTGTAATATGGCCAAATTTTAATCTGAGATAAATTTAAGACTTTATCCTCAATTTAATTTTGGGATCAAATTTGGAATATAACCAAATTTTAATTTGAGATAAATTAAGTTGAGGTATTATTCACAGTTTAATTGAGAATAAAATATTGTGATTTCAAATTGGGGTAAAATTACGAATATGCTCCAATTTTTAAATTACAAATAAATTTAAGATTCAATCTACAATTTAATTTGACTTGAGAATCTCATCAAAATCTTCCAAAAATAAAAGATTTCAATAGGAAATCTAAATTGAATTAGGATTTGAATCTAATATTGACCTCTATAAATAAGGCGTCGTCCACACATCAATCTATTCAATTTTCCTCTTTTTTTCACATTCTTCTTCCTTCTCTTATAGTTTTTTTTTCTCTCTTTTCATGTCTTTTCCATCTTTTTTTTTTTCTCCCATTCTTTTCCTGTTTTTTTCCCTTCTTTTCTTCTCTCTCTTCTTTTTTTTTTTTTTAACTTTTGTTTTTTTTTTAATTTTTATTTTTAATTTGACCTTCCACCAAGAGTGTACTTATATTTATGTTTGTTCTTTTTTGTTGGTTCTCTGTAGGTATAACATGTTGTTCTTTGCTATGCGGAGGTTGTAGGGCACGTCGAGTATAGATTGGCACTACATCAATACGCCTCGTGTTCCTTGCAACGTCGGAGGTTGTAGGGCACGTCAAGTATAGATTGACACTACGTCAATACCCCCTATGATCCTTGCTGCGCTGGAGGTCGTAAAGCAAGTCGGGTATAGATTGGCACTATGTCAATACGCTCCGTGTTCCTTGCTGTGCTAGAGGTATTATGGCACGTTGAGTATTGATAACTTGTAGAAATACAAGTTATATTATTCATTATTTTGAGTAATTAGAGTAATATTGATGATAAACGCAGGATTTTAGCATTTGAATTGTATAATATGAATAACTCTACATTTTCTATGTTTACAAAAGAACCTATCTTGGAAATTATGAGATTGTATCTTTTGAACGCAGGATAGAGCCAAAGAAGATATATCTAAAAAAGGATGCTACTAGAATCATTGAAGGTCATAATGCTTAAAGGTCAACGCGTCGAATACCATGCGCTGAAAAAAAAAGTGATTCAGATTTCTTCGCGTCTTCGGTTCAATGGATTTGCCATGATCTGGTAAAAACCTCCATTAAAAAAAAAAAAAAAAACTTGGACAAACAACTCCACTGTTAGCCCATAAAATTAGCTTGTTAAAAGTTGAGTTGAGAATGACTCTTGCTCGATGTTGGCTACCTCTATGCACCCCATAGTTGGTATGTCAAAACGAAGGTGAGTGTTCAGGATCAGCGAAAAATAACTAAACGGTGCCACTATCAATGCATCAAAATGAGGATAATATGTGCCGAGTTGTGAAGGGATATCTACTCGATGTTGTACCTCCATGCTCCCCATCGTTGGTATGTCAAAACAAAGGTGGATAGCTCAGATCAACGCAAGTCCAAAATTTATAAATAGCTATAAATAAAAAGGTCATAAAGAGTAATTTTATGGAAATGAACTCAAAAGCACATTATTGAAATAAGAAATAAGGCTGACTGGAATTGAGTAAGAGTACTTTGAGTACTAAGCTTGCCGCATCTAAATTTCGGAAATATTTTCTATACATTGATTGAAAAAGAACTTGGTGTAGTCAATTGATTGTTGATGTAAATCTAAAAACCGAAGACATGTTGAGAGATTGAGCTTTGGCATAAATTTGAGTGGTATAATTTAATAAATCCTTAAATAAATGCTCGAGGACAAGCATTACCCTAAATTTGGGGGTGTGATAACTTGTAGAAATACAAGTTATTATATTTATTATTTTGAGTAATTAGAGTAATATTGATTATAAATGCATGATTTTAGCATTTGAATTGTATAATATGAATAACTCTGCGTTTACTATGTTTACAAAAGAATCCATCTTGTAAACTATGAGATCGTATCTTCTGAAAACAGGATAGAGCCAAAAAGAAACCAAACATAATTTAAGTATAGAGAAAATGATGTTGCCAGAATCATTAAAGGTTACAACGCTTGAAGGTCAATGAGTCGAATACCATGCGTCGAAAAGAAAGAGTGATTCAGACGCCTAGTTGGCAACTGTCATGTCAATATGCAAGTGGACAATTGAATTTACCAGATCATGACAGATCCAATGAACCGAAGATGCGAAGAAGCCTGCACAGCAGGGCATGGAATCAAATGTAAAGGTGTTAGATCATCATGAGACCACCTTTTTCGACACCTATAAATAGCCCATTGCACTTCATGTTCAAAGCAGAAAGAAATACATAGTGGTGAAAGCTCAGCACAAATTCTCTTTCAACCTCTATAGCCACCCTTCATTTCAAGCTCTTTAGTGAGAAGCTTCTAAGAGTTTTCAAAGTCACCTCTCAGAGAGTGAGAATTCATCCCCTGTATAGATCATGAATCGGATAACCACCATCTCAAGTCTCCAAGAAGCAAAACATTGCCATTAACGACTTGACGACCTCCATTTTCATTCTTTCATTATGAACATTCTTCTTGCTTGTATTTTGTCAATGAATGTCGAGAGATTTGATTATTCTCTTAATACAAGTCTGATTGACATTACTCTTCCATATACTCTCATTTATAACACTTCACACCATGAATCTTGAATGATTAATGAGTTAAGTGTAGATAGTTAGTGTTTTCAAGTGTGATTAAGTATGCTTTCATCTTGATTAAATGGGTACTTCAAACTTGCCTAAATCTATCGAACAAAAAGGTTTAAGTGAGTATATTCATCCGCTTGAGAGAGTTGGTGATTAACTTTCAGCATTTAACAAGAAAAGAATTGGCTTTAGAGATAAAGTTCAACTTTTGCACAAAGAACTCACCATGCGTCTTAGAAATAAGATCAATGTAGCGTCGAACCATCAAGAGATGTGTTCTCAATCTAGAGTTTCTAAGCATGAAAAATCATTTAAGCAACACTTAGGAAAATCCTAGGTAAGTTATCTTAATTTTACTTCTTCTCATGGATCCATTCTTCTCATGCATGATATCTGAACATATTTGTATTTGACTAACTTCATACATTATCCATTCTGCATCATCATTCCACATGTGTATCCATCATTTCATTTATAAAGTCATTTTTCGTAGTTCTCATAGAAAACGACAAACACTTGTAATTATTGTATAGCTCAACGCATCAAATTGAAGAATAACTTCAAGGCATAATTATTACAAATCCCTGTATTCGACCCTGGACTCTCCAAGAAACCTATTTAAACTTGCACTTGGGTTTTTATAGAAAAACTTGCATCTAAATGTATGCATATTTTAGTATTCGACCCTGAGCATAACGTATCATGCACACTTTAAACGCAACGGTATAGATTGACACTACGTCAATATGCCTTGTGTTCCTTGCTGCTCTAGAGGTTGTAAAGCACGTTGGGCATAGATTGGCACCACATCAATACGTCCTTTGTTCTTTGCTATGTCGGAGGTTATAGGGCACGCCGAGTATAAATTGGCACTATGTCAATACGCCCCGTGTTCTTTGCTACATTGGAGGTCGTAGGGCACGGTAGGTATAGATTGGCACTACGTTTTGGAGCAGGAGTGGAGCTACACCAACATTTCATAAAGGAGACAAAACAACACCAACATTTAGGAGATGGAGCAAAGTCGCACCAATATTTTGGAGATGGCATGAAGTAGTGCCAACACTTTGAAGATGGAGCGAAGCTGCATCAGCATCTTTGAAGCGAAGCTGCATCAACATGTTGGAGATGGCATGAAGCGGTGCCAGCACTTTGGAGATGGAGCGAAGCCACATCAGCATATTTGGAGATAGAGCGAAGTTGCATCAGCATTTTGGAAATGGAGTGAAGCTGCATCAATATATTTGGAGATGGAGCAAGCTGCACCAACATATTTAGAGATAGAGTGAAGATGCACCAACATTCTGGAGATGGAGCAAGCTACAACAATAGTTTAGAGAGGAGGCGAAGCTATACTCGTTTTTGCATATGAGGCAAAGCCAGATTTGATGTTGCATGGGAGATGAAGGACTGAACTTGATCTTGCATATGAGGCAGAGGATTGGACCTGATCTTGCATATGAGCCAGAGGACTAGAATTGATCTTGCATATGAGGCGAAGGATCGGACTTGATGCATCCACAAATTCTACGAACTTGAATATGATGAAGCATTGACGAATCCTTTGAACTTGTACTTGATGAAGTATCAACGAAGCCTTTAAACTCAATTTTTTTTCTTTGAAAGTGTCAGTGAAATCTCCAAACTTGATTTTGAGAAAGCATCAACGAACCATTTGAACTTAATTTAGAAGAATCATCAGCTTTTGCCTCCAAGCTTGATTTTGAGGAAACATTGGTGAATCCTCCAAACTTAATGATGAAGAGGCACGAGTAGAGCTTTTGAACTAAAGCAAGTAACACCTTGTGTTTAAAGCTTATTTAGCAACAAAGAAAAAGCATTCATTCTTCAGGAAACTACTTTGTAAATATCTAAACTGCAACGTCTTGTTCCTAGTGGTGCATTTCTTTGATTTGTTATGTTGCCCCCTAGTAGAACATCTTCAACTCCTAGTGTCATTCTTTAATAAGGACGAACATCATCAATCTCCTAGTTTCACACTTGATGTGGTTATGATGCTTTTTTGTATGTATGTGATTAAACTTAAAATTTTCTTTAAGTTGCCTACGTACCCTCGTAATAAATAAGGATTAAGTCATAACGTAGTTCAAAGTTTTTTTTTACTAAACTAAACTTAAAGTTTTCTTCAAGCTACCTGCGTACCCTTTATAATGAATAGGAATCAAACCATAACGTAGTTTAACTTATTTATTTATTTATTATTATTATTATTATTTTTGCACTCACCTTTAAGCTCATGTATGCTACGAGCACTATGCAATTTAGACTCTTGCGATAAGAAGCTTCTACATTTAAATTTTAGAAGCTCTTATTTCATCATGAATTTAATCATCCTTTTTATTTGAAGGATTCGTAAATATTACGAGTTTTGGCTTTACCATCAAGGAACCTTTTGTATTTATGTCAACAGACAACTTCCTCTTCATGCGTGAAGAGACACAACTGTGAATCTTCTCGTCGTTGTTTTATTCATGAAATGATTTCTTTCAAGATTTTCATCTTTCCTTCATGTTGATCGCTTGTCATTTTGAGACGATCAAAAGCAAATGTTGAAAGTCGATCTTTGTTTAATGTAGAGATACTTAGTCTTTTGAAGGTTGAAGTTCTGGTAGAGGTAGATGTTAAACATTGACCTCCTTCTTTTATCTTGGCCATACCCAATCTTTGGAAAACTGAAGATCAAGTAGTTAAAGGCTTGATATGATCAAAGATAGAAATGCTCAGTTTCCTTTGAATTGTCAACTTCTTCAACAGTTATGTAATTGTTGTTGGCAACTTTTATGCATTCTATAAATGGTGACTCACCCTTCCTGTGTCTCGACAAAGGAAGATAGCGCAAGATTAGAGGACTTGGAGCTTTTTCGTCTCTCATAGTTTTAGTCTTTGTAGAGCTAGTCGATGCTTCACTCTTTTGAGAGTTGGAAGTACTTGCTCTTTGCTTGACTCTTCTTCTTACCTCTGCTTGTGGTTTTGACTCAAATTTATCCCATCATTTTATTAGAGAAATCTCCATAGGCATTGCTTCACTGACGTTATCACTCTTTAAGTAAAATTTTGCGTCTATGAAGTGGGACTCAGCTTCTGAGAATGGATTGGAGTCTGATTCAACTTTCTTAATGCCCTCCTGATAAAATTTGAAGCATTGATGTAGTGTAGAAATTATCACCCCATTTTCATGAATCTAAGGACGACCTAGTAACAACTTGTAAATAGTCCTTGAGTCTATGACATGGAACAATGTGTTGGCCTTTAGGTTGCCAATAGTGAGTTCCAAGTGTATCATGTCGATTGTTAGTTGACCTAATTGGTTGAAGCCCTGGATTACCAACTTGCTTGTTTAAAGTTTTCCATTGAGATACCTAACTGTTTCATGGTTGACTTAGGCATTATGTTAATAGCTAATCCTTCATTAATGAGAATTTGACTAACCATCTGCTCTCACATGTATCCTGAGGCAAACAAAGTTCTGCTGTGAGGCTTTGATCCCAATAGCAAGTCTTCATCTGAAAAACTTATGGACGTGCAACAAGAGGCACATGTGCGTACCATTGAAGCTAAGTCATTAGATGCATTTGAGTCTAACAATGCGTCAATGAGGGCACTCTTAGCTGCTTAAGGGAGTGACAATAAGTCTTCTATGTTGAATGATGGTAAGTCTTTTGGTTCTATTATTGCCTTCAATGGACTTGTAGGAATATTTTCACTTTTCACTCTCTGTTACTCTGATAGCATGACACACAACAACCTCTAGTACTTCCTTCAAATAGTTCTGATGGAAGTTTCTAGGGTAAAATTCTGCGGAAGTTATTGGTCATCGAAACTGAGGAAAGCCCTCATCTTCTTCCTTGACAAGCTTAGACATCCATGCCTTCTTCTCACTTTCTTTTTTTGAGTCTTTCTTCCTCTTTTGTAGTCTCGACGGAAGCGCAACTCCTTTTGGGTAGAATTCAAATTTCTGTTCTTCCGACAAGTCACAAGGATCCACCTTTCATCGTCATCTTTAACAGGCTCATCTTTGCTTTGGGAGTCTGTCATTAGAATCTCTTGTTGCACCAAACAAGTATAGGATCGAAGGTCCTAAATTAGATTAAACTTTCTCTTTGATCATAATACATTGTTGATGGCGGGAGATTTGAAGTCATCATTACTGCAGCATGATTTGTTTGAGCTACTTCATTAAGATCTAGCTTTATTTTCTTTTCACGAGCCAACCTTAGAATCAACTCCTTCAGCACGAAACACTTTTCAACTAGGTGGCTAACGACCTAGTGATATTTGCAATAGTTAGGATCATTGATTTTCCATTACTGCTCCGGCCGGTTACATTCTGGTAGTTGAATAAGTTGTTTTTCTAAAAGTTGCTCTAGCATGTCTGTAACGTCAAAGTTAGGAAGTGGATCAACTTTTTCCTGTCTTTCTTTTAAAATTAAGCAACGTCTCTCACCTTCATCATGTTTCCTTTCAGATTTTGTTTTGTTTCCTTTGGAGGAAAATTTCAGTCGGGGCGCACTAACTGTTGGGACTGGTGTGTCCTAAATCTCTTGGGTTTTGTAGTTTTGTAAATTGTAAATGCATTTTATTTATTGAATAAAATAAAAAGTTATTTTATCTATCTTATGCATTAACTTAATCCAAGGTTGGATCATGTTTAAGTAATAACCAAAAGGTATGTTGTAAACCCTAACTCTTATTCTCCTTTGCTTAAGTTAAAGTTAAAAACAAATAGTTAAGTGTCGGCTAGAGTTAGCTTGAATGAACCTAAATTAAAATTGAAATTTTAGTGTGTGCCTAAGTAAGCATAATTTTCAATTAGCCTTTAATGAAAGAAAAAGAAATGTAGCCAATGAGAAGTGTTGAAATGAGGATTTTTTGTTGAGAATTGAAGAATTTCTAAGTGTTAGATTTTTTTTTTCAAGGGTTAAGTAGGTTAAATAATTAAAATAATTAATTAAATTAATTATTTTTAAGGTGATAATTTTAAGTTCGTATGAGTAGGTTGAGGGGAAAAGAGGTGGAGCCACCTTGAAGCAAAAAGCTTGGTGGCCAAAGGTGATTGGTGGGACTGGGCAGCAACTTAGTCCAGAAGTAAGCAGCTCAAAAAATCGTTAAACTCTCCCGATTCACTCGTGCCATTTCTGCCATTTTTCCACCAAATGAAGCATTTTGAGTCGGGATTCTAACATAGGGCTGTTGAAATGATTTGGTGTTGGGAAGGTTGAGAAAACTTGAAGAAACTGGAGGTTGTCGCTGAAACTAAGCAAACTAGACAGGTTAGCTTTGAGGAATTTTTTGAGGGTGCTCGATGTTTTTTAAGCCCAATCTTCTTGATAAGTAAGTTAAGAGGTTCCCCTTTAGTTCCATAAAATTTATTTGAAGTTTATTTGAAAGAAAAAGGTTTTTTGGAGCTCTGAAAAATCGAGTTAAAAACAGGGGGCTGTTAGCCGAAGGTTGCTGGTGACTGCCCAGGGATGTTGCCCACGTTCGCACACCCAAAGCCACCCCTGTGCATTGCCTCACGCCTATGTATGCACACCATTGTACAGCAGACGCTGCCCACACCCGCACTCCCTTGCGATAGACTATGCCCAGATTGCACGCCCCTATGCGGAAACTCTCGCCCATGGCCATTGGGTGCCACCCTCGCCTCTAATGACCACCCATGCACGCCCCACGCCCATAGTCGCCCACCCACGCTCACATGTTGCCCATGCTGCATGCCCACAACCATTTTGGGTGTTGGTGAGCATTTTTTAGGCTTAATTCATATTTTCTTGAATTTTTAGCCTCAAAATGGGTATTGAATTTTATGCTAATTTTTGGATATTTTAGGAAATTTTGAGAATTTTTGCAAAAAGGTCCCTAAATGGGAATGGTGGAGGAATAAGTGAAATTTAAGTTGATTTAAGCCAATGTGGATGAAGTTTAAGTATTATGAGATGTGTAAGAACCTCAAGGAGATGACCTAATGTCTTTTATTTGGTATTTTAGATCAAATTGAGATTGGAGAAGCCTATAACCCTAAAAGATCAGGCCCGAGCTATGAGTGACAAATGTTTTCTTTAAAAGGAATTCATTTATGGTTTCTAGCCATGATTTCTTATGAAAATGTGTTCTCTTGCTGATTTTGCTAATTAATAAGCATAGTTTACTGATTTTACTTAAAATGCCAATTATGGATCATTTAGCTTAAAAAGAAAAGTTATATGTTTTCTTATTCTCAAATATTTTGCTTGTGAAGTATATGTTTGAAGAGCATGATTTATACTTGACTTTTTATAGCTTGAAGACCATGTTTTATTTGTTTCTTAAAGCTGGAAGAAGCATGATTACTTGATGTTAGTTTCTGAGAAATCTAAGGTTTTCCATGAAATGTTACATGCTTGAAATGATTGTTTTAAAGCATGTTTGTTTTCCTTAAAATGTTATATAGAGGGACCCAATGTTGAAGGACATTGAGAAGGCATATGGCAGCCCTGAGATTTTTTTAGGAACTTAATGCTGAAGGACGTTGAGAAGGCAATTTGAGTATCCCTGGGAACTGATACTGAAGAACATTGAGAAGGTACTTGGGCAGCCCAAGCTTAGCTATTCCTATGTGTACATAAAGAGTTGACACTGTTGTGTGGAGATTACTCCACATCAGCTAAGGTTTGTCTTCGACATTGAGTGTGTTGAGCTTGCTCTGCCTCGACTAAGGTTATTTTGAATTCAAAGATAAAGATTGATGAGTTTGAAAGCTTTATTTCAGTAAACTGTTTAGCTTGATTTCTCCAAAGCCTGAACATGATTTTTACATTAGTTAAAGTTTATGTTTCCATATTATGTCACTCACTGGGATTTTCAACTCACTCTTTTCCATGTTTTCTTTTCCACCCAGGTAGCGAAAGAGTTCTCAGAGCATAGCCTACTCAAGCCTCGTCTTGCACAAGATTCAAGCCAAAGTGGCATGTAGACATAAATGGTTGAGTCTGGTGTTGGGGAGTTAGAATGTAAGTTATGTATGTATTTGGGTCTTGTATCAGATGGTTTCAAAGGTTCAACTGATGTAAGTATTTAAACTTCATGATCTTGTATATATTTTAGATGTTGGTCTTGTATGTTATAAACTTTGAGGAAATGATATTATGGGTGGCTATATATGATGATATTTTCAGCAGGTCAAACAAGTAGAGGTGGGTAGTGAACCTCAAAAAAGAGGTGGAGTTTGCTGTCTTCACACCTTTTTCAAGGTTAAAGAGGCTAATCTGGGAGAGAGTGTAACATCTGTAGTATAGGAATAAGGGTGAGTGCTTTATTTTGGTAACAATACAGATATGACCAAATTTGTAATTGCTACAAGGAGTTGTAAAGTTACAAACGATTTGATCCTAATCGTTCATGTGGAGACATAATAGAAATTAACATTTCATAGGATAACTATAGGTAACTCACATGAATCCTGAGTGAGTTATGAACTCCTATCTATGAGGGCAATCATTTGATCTGTATGCGTGAGAGTGGCCAAATCGCCAACTTAATAAGCCTACCATTTTGGGGATTTTGTTTATTAGAGACCTGGGAACATATCTTCATAAAATGGAATTCACTCCTTCCCGTGTTTAGTGTAAGTAGATGAAATTACTCCTTTAAGGGCTGATTTTGGGTCTTGAAGAATGAGGTCTTACCCTCTCATTGGCCCGAGAGAGGTTAGTTTATAGTTGGACGATAAACAGTTTGTTCACTAGAGAGATTAATGGTACTTACAGAGTTAGATATAACTATAGGGATAAAATGGTAATTTAACCCAATTGTAGTTTTGAGTAATTTGTGAAAGGTTGACTTACTATTAATTAGTAAATTCCATGGATACAGAAATATATGTATAATACGAAGAGTGTAAATTTTTTAGTGGAGTGACTTACAGTTAATGAATATTGATTAATCTAATTAAAAAGTTTAAGTGATTAATCTCATATCATTGGAGCTTCTAACTATAGATCCATAAGGTCCCCTTGCTAGCTCAAAAAGGATTAGTATAAGAATTAAACATTTTGGTTTAATTTGAAATGTTCAAATGAACAAGGGAATTAATTGTATGTGATACAATTAGCATAATGTATATAGATACGTTATAATATAAATATTATTTTGAATGAGATTCAAAATTTATACTTTATATTATAAGAAAGATGAATATTTAAATGAAATTTAAATATTAATTATATGAATGAGATTCATATAAAAATTATAGGTTAAAATTAATATGAATGAGATTCATATAAAAACTATAGGTTAAAATTAATATGAATAAAATTCATATTAAAACTATAGGTTATGTGAAAGAAGGTTGTTGGAATATGATTCAAATTAAATTAAATATGTGATATTTAATTTATTGATTAATTAATTGTTAATTTATTAATTTATTTAATTATATATATTAAATATTATTTAGTTATATAATTAAATTATTATTATTATTATTATTATTGTTATTATTATTATTATATTGAATAACTACCACATAGTGGGAAGTTATTCTATTCTCTCTCTCACAGCACTTTACGTAAAGAAGAGAGGAATGAAGTTACAGGAATTAGAGTTCTGTAATTTTCGATCTCAAGAATTCACATCTGTCTCCAATTCTTTCTTCTTCCTCAACAATTCCCTTGCCAAAATCATAAAGAACTCACACACTCCTCTTTGATTCTATTAGAGAATAGAAAGATTGCCATTATGGTGGTGATCCAAAGGAGAAGAGTTCTTGTTGTGTTTTGATGGAGATTCTCACTGTTTCGTGATTTGTAGAAGGAGTTTTCCACATCGAAGAAGGTCTTCAAAGATAGAAAAAACTCCTAATCTCTTAATTCTTCTAGAAAGCATGCTAATATAGTTGTTTATCCATTTAATTGTTATCTGTAATTTTGGTTTCTCAAAATAAGTTAAATGGCACAAGGCGATCAATCGCTTCCGCTGGGAATTTGATTCCTTCACTAACGACCATAGATTCTTTTGTGTCACTCTTTAGAATTTTTTCAGTGTCTGAGCTTCCTTCTTATCTTTGTTTACCTCAGGGACCAAAAAATCTTATGTTCTCCTATTGACGATGCTGAACTTCATATCGTGGGTGTGAGTCGCCAACTCTTCAAATGTGTAGGGTTCGATTCCTTGTAGGATGTAAAGGAGTTCCCAGTGCATGTTTTGGGTGCATATCTCCACCACAAATAGTTTGGTGAGTCGGTTTTTGCAGTTAAGACTTAGAGTTCTCCATCAATTGATATAGTCGATGACTGGCTCTCCCTTCTGTTGTTTAGCGCTTGTCAACTCCATCATGTCGACAATGTGCCTAGTGTTGTAAAAGCATTTTAGGAACTCTCTTTTTAGTTGCTCCCAATTGTTAATCACTTTCGGCTCTAGATCGATGTACCAATTGAAAGCATTTCCTTTTAATGTCCAGATGAACTGTTTGACTAGTAGGTCTCTTCTAGTTCTTGTATTTTTGCAGGTTTCAACAAAATGAGCAACATGTTGCTTCAGGTTGCCCTTTCCATCGAATTGCTAGAACTTAAGTGGTTGATATCCAACATGCATTTTTAAGTTGTCTATTTTTTTAGTATATGGTTTAGAATACATAAAAGAATTTTGAGATGGTCCTTCATACTAGGCTTTGATAGAGTTTGTGATCATATCTTGTAGCTGTTGAACAGACAGAGAGGCTATAGAGGTGGATTGTTGCAATTGGTTTCCCTGCAACAAGAGTTTTTCCTTTGTCATTAACCTTAGCAGCGAGAGTTTGGCTTGACTCAACAATTTCTTGAACTTGCATTTTGTGGTGACCCCAAATTTCTAAACTAACTTAGGTTATCACTGCATTTAACCCATCATTAACGTTGTTAGTGAAAGATCTCATACATATATGTGCAACGGAAATGAAAGAGGATCGAAATAACAATCTAGATGCATATAACAACCTAGGATTAAACATGCATTATCATACAAAATGAATTAGAGAAGAAGGAAAAAAATTGTGTACCTTTGTAGCTTTTCTTCCTTTCTTGAAATTGCTCCCACTTGGACCACTAAGAGGTCTTTCTAGCTATTCTCAAAGGCTTGGAATAGAGTGGTGGGACTCTTTAAGGAAGGAAAATTTAAAAAACTTCAAATTTTCAAGATTTTTCAAGAAGAAGAAAATAAATGAACAAAGGTCTTCTTTAAAAAAGGAAAATTGCATGCAACTTTTACATGTCTAAGTTCACCAAAAGTTGACAATACACATTCCACTAATGCATGCCAAGGATTATGTGTCAAAGTGTAGAATTTTGAGATTAATTAAATATTTCACTCGTCAAGTTAGTGGATTTTTCCACTAATTTGGTAAGAAACATTAATTTAATCTCATGGTCAACCTTTCTAGAAGGTTTGACTAAAACAACTCTTTGACTTGCTCGGGTCAAAGTCAACTATTTGACTTCTTCCAAAAACCAACTGTTTGACTAAATTCATGTCTCCGATTATGAATCCGCATTCATAATTTCAATATTTAAATCCCATGTAAATATTTTGAACCAAATCTCTCATTTGATATCATATATCAATTACTTAATCATATCTCATATGATGAACCTAATTTGAACGATTCAAATTATTCCTTCTATTTATTCCAAGTTTATTCCTATATGAGCTAGCCAGGGGACCTTATAGAGCTACAAATCATGAGCTCCAATGATCCGAGATTAATCGGTTAAACTCTTTAACCTAGTTAACCAACATTCGTTAACTACCAGGTCACTCCACTAAAGCCCGTAGCTGCACTCTCCTCACTATAGATATATTATGTCAATTTGATATAACCATGATTGGTAAGTCGAGCCTTCACAGGTTGTTTGTAATTACAGCTGGGTTAAAATTACCATTTTACCCTTGTGATTACCTCTTATTACTAAAGTTCCACTGATCCTCTAATGAACAATGATTTGTAGTCCAACTTCCAAATCAAAAGTCCTCTCAAACCCTATTTGAGAGGGTGGCGCCTATTGTTCAAGACTTGGATTCAGCACTTAAGAGAACAACCTCTCTACTAACCTAAAAGAGAGTAGGAGTGACTTCCTTCTTACACCCTATGTCTAGCTATCTACCTGGTCTTACCCCTAAAATGGAAGACATATTGAGCCAGCGCTGTTGAGCTGCTCTCACTAATGCAGATCTAAGGATAATCCGGGGTAAACAGAAGTTCATAGTTAGTTCAGGATTAAGATCAAGTTGCCTAGGCCATCAAAGTTGAGATAGTCAGTTTTAGACAGTAAACGGTGTTATAAAGTAACAGTGACTATTTTATGGTCCGGTCTTATGCAAACTTTTACATAAGACGCCCCCACTCGCATGTTATCACATGAACGAATTAGGATCACTTCATTTGTACTAGTTACAAAGTGGGCCACATCCACAGTGTCCCCAGAATAAGGCGCCTGACCTTATTCATATACTATAGACTATTTAGACTGTTAACTTAAACTTGATCCAGTTTTATGTTTCTACATAAAGTTTGAGTCTCATGTAACAGTCTAGGATCTTTTGATGATTGGATTTAGATTTAGTAAGAACATTTTATAGAATCAATAACTACTTATTGATTATAAATTTCAATAACAACTTTATTGAATGATAAAAGTATATTTGATATTTATAAACTATGAGTTTTAGGACATAAAACCGAAAGTTCGCTCTTATGCTCTAGGAAAAATTCGGTAACATAACGGCGCTACCACAACAAAACCCAAATATTTTTCCTATAACCTATTTGAAGAAAACACTCCCGATAACATTTATCTCAACTACTTCCCAAATATTTGTTCAAACTTATCGAATTGAATCAGATCTCAACGCAGAATTATTCATAATTCAACAACCTCTTAAGTTGACAACCCAACAACTCGTCTATGATGAAATACAACTCGATGATAATTTAAACTCAATTCTAACTAAAGAGAACTAAGTCCTATCACTAAAATACATAAATAAAGTAAGGTTCAATTGTTGAAAGTGTCAAAATGCATAAATTCCTAACAAAGAGAAAGAACGGTAATAGCGATCTAAATTTTTTTCTTTGACCTTTCTCAAGCTCCCTCCTCAGCATCACCAAGGTTGTGCAGCCCGTTATTACTTGCAATTTCTAATTTGGGGGGGAGGGGGTCAGTACACACTTATACTGGTAAGTAGCCCACCTGAAAGGTCACCAAGCAACATATATATAAGGCAGAGAAACACACAACAATCTTAAGGCAAAGTTCATCATTACTAGAATTCAGGAACATATCATCATGTGCAAGGCCAACATAATTCTTAACCCAACTTCTAATGCACGGTCTTTGACCATTTACACCTAAGACCTCGTGCTCTACATCGATCCTTGGCCATTTGTACCCAGGCCTCAATGCTCATCTTAAAACCCGTCACACTGACCCTTGATCATTTGTACCCAAGGCCTCGATGCTTGTTCTAGAATCCATCACACCGACCCTTGACCATTTATACTCAAGGCCTCAATGCTTGTCCTAACATACTTTAAGAATCCCACCTACTAGCTTATGCTACAACAATCACATATTGCACGTAAGGCCGGATACTTAAACATACTTTGCAAAATCACATATTAAGCATACATGGGTTACAATTCATAGGTTCCCATTCAATCATACTAATATGATAATAAAAATAAATCAGGAAATATGCTCACACACAAGCAGAACACACCCAACCGATAGAGTTCGACTTACCTAAGCATTCTAAGGTACTTTTAACTAATCCTAAAGTTCCCAAAGCGACTTTAAACTTTGATCTGAATGCTTCGAATCAAAACAAAACAACAATTAAAGACTACCCATAAGTTATTTGCTAAATTCTAGCGTCTAAAACGATATCGAAAGGACCTAACAATGTTATAACGCTTAATACTCGTCCAAAATATGTTGGTTCCATTGCTGCAACGTGTTTGAATAGCTCCAAATCTATGCCAAATCCACACTTAAATATTTTCTAGCATTAGAGGCTTGCCTAGGCGACCTTAATCTAGTTTGAAAAGAAATTTCGAACATTCTTACCCACTAAAACATAATCAAACGACCCAAAACTTTGCCGATTGGTGATCGAACACATTGATTCCTACAAATCTGGGGTTAGTACACAATGGGTACAACAAATCTAATGTGAAAACGGGTTGGGTAAGTGCCGAAACTCACTATGTAAGGGAAACGCCGCTGAAATCTGCCCAAATCGCACGAGAGCTTATTATCGCTGCTACCACGCACAGGGGAAACGAGATTCGTGGGGCGAGTGTGCCACTATCGGTCGCCCAGAGCTGTTGAAATCGCCCAAATCGTACAAGGCCTTGAGTCGTGGTTCATGCATGCCGAACAACAAGGAAGCCGTCGAGTGGTGCTGCTGTAGGTGTCACCGTTGGTTGTGTCGTGGGCGTTTTCCCCAGTGTTGCCGTCGATCGGTCTTGGGTGCTAGCCAATTAGAAGCGAAGCACAGTGAGGGAGAGGGCAGCATGCACGGGGGAGGAGGAGGATGAGGAGAGAAAGAGAGAGAGAGAGAGGGAAAAAAAGGGTTTAAGGTTCTGTGTGATTCTTCTCCCTTTTTTTCCTTTCTTTTAAAAGCAAATTTCCCATAAATAAAAGGAAAGTGAATCAATTTTTTTTGAATTCCTATTTAATTTTGTATAAGTTTCATTTTTAAAAAGTAACAACTCAATACAGATTTAGTTGATAGCAATAATCCATCACAGTAATAATAATGAACTACAATAAATAATTAACAGGTCGAAAGAAATGCATTGGCACGGTTTACACAAAAATTAGACTTATTTTAGCACGAGGTGTTACACATTTGCTCTCTTAAGGTAGCAATCTCATAATCTCGCTCCTCGACAGCTTTCATTAGGAGATCTATTTTTCTGTCCAGCTCAACTATGGTTGCCTCTGCTATTACATCAACCATCATGACAGACATAACATCAAGATGTGATTCTTTCTGGAGCGATCAAAAGCAGGAGCAAAGTTGCCAAACAAATGATTTTTTTTGATGACAATCTTGCCTTTAGGGAGTTCCGTCAATCGCCTTCAGATATTCTCTGCAACGGGGGAACCTTGTTCTTTCTCCTGCATAGCCCCCTTTGAGCAACTATGGGGGATCAATCCCATGTAGGCGTCGCTTGTAGCAGGAGTTTTGGATGTAGCTTTCTTTGAGGTGATTGCTTAATTTGATTGTTGAGAGAAAGATGAGAGGTAGAGAGGTCTAACCGGGCGTGCCAATTTGTTTGCACGAGGTTTCTTGAGAAACTTTTTTCGTGGAGTTGAACTTAAGTTGATGTAGATTTGTTGCGGATGTGGTTTGATCTCTAGTACTTGATACTATGATTCTCTCTCAGATGACTACATATGCTTATTGTATGGAAGCGGAACATGTGGATGTTCTTGAAATTGGAGTCTTGGAAGAATGTCTTTGTTCCAAAGAGCTTCAGTCTTTAAGTCTAGTTCAGCTTCAGGAGTTAAAAGTCTTCCAGTTTTAGCTCTATCTAGGCTCTTTGAAGTGTCAAATTTCTGCACACCTTCAAATGAAGAGAACTCCTCTATTCCTAGAGTTATCGGGTGAGCTTATGGGCTTGGGCTTGGTTGGTTCATGGACCTAGCCCTTGGCCCAACTGATTGGATTTGGCCTTAGTTGCCCTTTGGGCCAAATTAAGCTATTATTTTTGCTCATTTGGACTTTAACCCAAATATTAATACCAAATTGGATCCAATTATTTTATTCAATCCATCGGTCATGATGAAAACACATGGTGTCAACGGGATTTGTCAATTTATGTCTTCAATTTTAATTTGGGACACATGTTAACTTTTAATTAGTCTCAAATTTAATCATTTGTAATTTCGCCATTAATTTGAGAAATGACGTGACAATTTGTGATTAGTCCAAAATTTCTCATTCAACAAAAGCACGACAATTTTAACATCAGCTAAGTTCTATAAGAACAAATTGTCAATTGTTGTATTGCCATGGAAAATTCACTGCATTAAAAGCAAAATTCGGCGTGACCTCGGTGCTAAATTGGGCATGTCGGTTGCTCCCCGAGGTTTACACAACGCTCAAACTTAAGCGTGCACTCACCTGAAAAAGGAATGAAATTGTTAAAAATTATGCTCAGACCACAAAAGAGAGAAACATAGAAGAGAGGTGATCAATTTCTCTCATCTTTTTCCAATAACTAAGAGCTTTAGAACAATTATAAGATCCGTTTTAAAACAAAAAAAATCATTTTAAATTAATTAATTTTTTTTAGAATTAATTGAGATTAATTCTTGGAATTAATCACAATCAATTAATTTTTTAAATTAATTACGAATGGTAATAAAATGGCTAAAACTCATTTTTCGTTTTTTCTTTTGCTATGGGGCCAAAGGCCTAAAGTCATTCCCAATAATCCCCCACGAATAACGGGTATAACAAACAAAACAAAAAGACATTTTATAAAACCTGTCTTTTGAGCAAAGTTAGAAGAACAAACTTAAACATCAATATCTTGACGATTTGAATTGATGCATAGTGAAATGGGGCAACAACTTTGTTAGAGAGGGTGAGTTACTTCTTGAACTTTCGATAACTATGGTTGAAACCCCCACAACACGTTTTACTCCTTAAATTTTCATTGATTATGCGATAAAAGTGTGCTATTTAAGGTTATGCACATAGAACCTTGGGTCAAGGTGATAGCTCTAGAAAAAGACCCTTAAACTTTTCCATAGAAGGTGGTCACACCATCACAATCATATTAATTGCTTAATCAAGCCTATCAAAGACAAATCACTCAAAATTTGAGCTATAAAGATTTCATCATCTAATCCATACTAGGACCAACTTCATCAAGTCCGTCAAAGACAAACCACTCAAACTAAGCTGCGAAGATTGCACAATTATCCATCAAGTCCATACTAGGACCACCCAAAGAAAGGGTTATAGATTTTTTATGAGTTTGAGTCCCATGCATATTGAGAACTCTAGAATTATTCTCCTTATTAGGCCTTTGGTTAGAGGATTTCCAAGTTCCTTTCAAACCTCACATACTCCAAGGAGATAATTCCTCCTTTCAACACATGTTTCACAGCTCCATGTGGCGGACGTATATGCCTCCTTTTACCTTTATACACACTATACTTGGCAATTTCTATGGTACTTTTGTGAATCAAAGTGCAAAGAGAAAGTTTGCTTTGTGAACTTTCATGGAATAGCTTCCCCATCTAGTAAGAACACATATCCACTCAATCTACTAACAAGATATGCAATATCAAGTCAAATATAGTTCATAAAAAAACATAACACTTTCTAGAACCTTTGCATGTTCAAATTGAGATACATTATCTCCTTTATTTTTCTTATGACTCATACTAGCATTGTAGGGTGTTCATACAGGAGTGCCATCTAAACTATCAAATCTCTTTAACAATTTTTTTATCCATCTTCACTTTTCCTTATCTTAACACAAAGTATTACATTAGTGGGGGATTCGAACCTTCCACCTCTAAGATGGAATGTTATGCCAATCGCCACTAAGCTAAGCTCTCTTTGGCACACATATGAGAATTGATGCATTGATTGTTTTGAAAAGTAATCATAATAAAAGTTCTAAATTGATCCATTTATAAAAATTTAGAAGTGTAATTAATACGAATCATAAATTTCACATAATATTTTTTTAAATAAAGTTGAAAAAAAAATATAAATTAATACATTTATAGAAGTTCAAAATTTATATTGATACAATTATTATTTGATGTTTTAATTGATATAACCTCGTAAACTAAAGGTATAAATCGGTATTTTCACTCAATTTTACAACTGCAACAAACTCGCTTTTGCTATATAATAACTACTTTGTGCAATTTTAATAAGAACAAAAAGAATAATAAAATCTTTTTGTAAAAAATAAAGAAAGAATAAAATCAATTTGATATACGAAAAGTTGAAATAATTAAAAAAAGTATGTATCAAATAAAAAATTTATATCCACACGAAATGAAAATTCTTATACACTTGTATAGAATTTCGTCCCTTCAAAATCATTAATTAAGTATGAGACCCATAAAGTTAGGTTTATCTATATTTTATTCTGAGAAGGATAAGTAAGAGAAAAATACATGCTTGGCCTCTAGACTTTGGGTCTAATTTTTATTTAATGCTATTTTAAAATGTTATACATTTAATCCATAAAATTTGAATTTAGTTTCAAAGTAGTCTCGAAATTTCAAAATGTTACAATTTTACCTTTGAAATTTGAGTTTTGTTTCAGTTTAGTCAATAGGCTTCAAGATTTAAACGTTTGATCTCGATTTTTCATTAAATACTCACTTTCCACCATTAGCGTTAATGTATATAATTATTTTTAAATAATTGTGAAGTGAAAATTTAAAGTTAATTTTAATAGTGATGAAAATAGTGAAATTTAATTAATTATAACTCTTATTAATTAATAGACATTACCAATGAAAACGGAAAGGGAATATTTGTGAAAAATCAAAGTGAGAAGTATCAATTTTGAAACCTAAGGACTAAATTGAAACAAAACTCAAATATCAAGGATAAAATTGTAATATTTTAAAACCTAAGGACTAAATGCATGACATTTTAAAATCTAGAGATTAAATAGAAATGAGAGTAGTTTTCAAATATGGCAAAACGGTTGAAAATAATTATAAATATAACAAAATTTTACTTTTTATCTGTGATAGACCACTTGTGAAACTCAGACCTAAGCTTGTAGGCTAAGAAGTTGGTGAACTTAGGATACAAAGTTTAATCACAAGAATATGGAGTTAGGAAAATTTAAAGGTAAAGTTTCTAGACTTGTGGATTTAGAAAATTTTTTGTACATTTAAAGAGTAGGTTGTATAGGAATTATTTTTGTGGTTTAAAGTGTATACGATGTAGTACTGACAATCAGGTTAAGCAAACCAAGGCGGGCATGAAGGGCTGTATGTGGCCAAAGGGCTTTGCTTAGAGGTTATTTGGGCGAGTTGGACGCCCAGTGGGCGTTTAGGTGTCCAAGCGCGCATGCTAGGCCAGTGGGCGTGCAGGAAGGCATCTAAGGCTAAAGGGGCAGTGGGCGTGCATGCAATCTGGCAGATGTGCAAGGAATGAAGGAACATGAGGGCATTAGGAGGCGCTGTTGACACCGGATGTGGGGGAGCTCGACGCCCAACTGATTGTGTGTGTGCTAGGGAGCTCGACAGCCAACCAAGGTGTATGAGACGCTCGCACGCACCCTGCGTCTGTAGATGTTAATGAGGTTGCATCTGTGTGGGCGGTAGTACGTCTTTGTGGGTAGTAGTGTGTCTATGCAAGAGTTACCGCACATGAGGAGCTGAGCAGGCAGCGTGCAAACAGTATGTGCGTGTTGTGTGTGGCTGTGGTGCCGCCTAGGACCAGCTTACTACCCTTAGAATTTTAAAGACTCTATTAGGTATATAGGGCTAAGTGAGTTAGTATTAGAGCAAAGGTTTACGGAAAACCTAGGATAAAGAGAAAGTTGAGTAATGGGTATTAGGTGTTATAAATTGGGCAGTAGATGTCACAAAAGGGTAATGTCTACTATCTTCACGCCTCTTTTCGGGTTTTAAAAGGGTAATCCGAGAGAGGGTTATTACACCGCGATAGACCCAGATAGACATCTATCACTTAGCAATAGACACTGATAGATGTTTATCTAGGTTTATCGCAGTCTATCACAGATAGAAAGTAAAATTTTCCTATATTTGTAAATACTTTCAATAGTGTTACCATTTAAAACAATTTTCCTTGTTTTCAAATATAGGAGTCAAACTATTTACAAATATATAAAAGTTTTACTGTCTATCAGTAATAAACTACGATAGACTTCTATTGTTTGAGCAATAGACTACTATAGACTTCTATCGCTTAAGCGATAAACTGCAATAGAAGTCTATCATAGATAAATACTGAAATTTTTCTATATTTGTAAATAGTTTGACATTCTTTCTATTTATAATAATTTTCCGGAAGAACAATAATGGATTTTTTATTTTTTATTTTTTAATTTAATATCACATCTATCTACAAATCTATATAAGAAGGCATCACAAACTCATATACCTCCACACCTCTACACCTTATTATTCATTTAATTTGGGCGTATATCTTCTTTGAAAATGAAGCCACTCAGTATCTCCTTCATTTTCATTCTCCTGTAAGTATGATTTATAGATATCATTTTAGAATATCTCTTTCTTTTCTTTAATTTTCTTATCTCTTTCTTTTCTTTAATTTTTTTTTTTAACAAAATTTAATTAATATATATTTTTTCTTCCTGCTTTTTTATTTAAAAAATTTGTTGTAAGGTTTTTAGGAGGCTTCCTCATCTTTCAATACTGCGAAGGTTCTCCATTATCTCTTTCTAGCTTCCTTTATACCCCGTCCTTGACCTTGAAGTTTGGGAAATTCATTGAAACTTTGAGATTTGAAAATAATCACCTGACAACTCTAATTCTGACATTTTTTTTTATAACTATTTCGATTTTCATTATTAATTGCAATAGATAGCTTTTTTTTCTTTAAGACTAATAATTAAGTGTATAAACTGCAAGCGATATAGGTCCTGATAAACTCTGAGAACTAGTTCTAAATTTTTCTATATCTACTAATATCTTAAGTGTGATCGCTATATTTGCAACTATCTCATCTTTATTTTATGTTTTTGAAATTTATGTTTGTTTTTTTTCAATTTATTTTTATTATGATTTTTTATAACCAATTGGATTTTTAGCCAAATTCGAAAAATAAAAACTTTATATATATATATAGTTTTCAAAATTACTTGATTGAAAAAAAAAATATTGAAACTTATAAATTAAAGTATTATTTATAAGCTTGATTTTTACTACCAGAGAATTTTATAAAACAAGTTATTTATGTTTAGTAGAAATTGAACATGGTATTAGGTATCAAAGAATATGCATGCTCACATGTATTTAATAACATGGAGTTCATTCTCAAATTAATTATGCACCTTTAAGATGGCACTTGTTTGGGTTTGTCAATTTTCATTGGTATCCCAATCTTTATTTTTGGACGCATCTTATAAATATTGGATATTCATTGATTTTTTTGCAATTTTTTAATTTACATGGAAGAAAACAAAGAAGTTTGAGTTTTTGGGTAGTCTATTTAAATTGGGTAAAGTTATGAGTCGCAGTTATTTTATGAAATTTTTGGATTATGAATATGGATTTGTAAAAGTAAATATATAGAGGGAGACTAAGAAGCACGATTGTTAGAATACGTCCGGGATATATATATATATATAATACTTATTTTCAAATTTAGTAAAATAAACCAAAATATTTATAAATATAGTAAATTGTCATTGTCTATCACTAATAAATATGATAGACTACGAGTTACTGTCTATTAGTGATAGACATTAATAGATGTCTATCATTGTCTATCGCTGGTTATCATTAATAGACAATAACATTTTGCTATATTTGTAAATATTTTCAACAATTTATTCATTTAAAACAATTACCATATAATGAACAAAATATTTCAAATTGACTTCACCATTTAAACTTTCTAAACGATGATTTTCTTTCCTAAAAGAATGATGATTTAATTAATATCATTATTAGAACTTGAAAAGATCAAAAGAAAAATGTAAATAATTATAAGTTTAAAATTTATTATTAGATAATTGAAAATATATGAATTAAACTAAAATAAAATTCAAACGCGGTGTTTGGGCCCCAACCTCACAAATGGGTAAGGCGGGTAGCTCACTCCATGTATAGGGCTTCAATTAGAATAGTTGTTGTTTTTAACTATTATAACCTGCAATTAACTACATAATATTATTTAGAATCCCTATTTATTATTATGGCATCTACTAGTCGTTACAATGTTTACTATTTTCTACTCATACTCTTACTTTCCCTCTAACTACTATTTCTTATCCATAGTAAAATAGTTTACACCTTAACACGTCTATTATTATCTCGAGACTATTATAATGACTATAATAACCAAGTCAACGTCCCAAATAACCTTTGGGGCCGTTTGTCTTTTGGGAATGTAGATAATTAGAATCTTTAGATGCGCATAACTATAGATGCTCAGAATTACAGATGTGTGCCATCCTTAGATAACATGTTTGTTTTGTAGGAATATTATTTTTTGAAGATATCAAGGAATGCTAGGATTACTATGTTTGTTTCGTAGAATTTTTACTTAGGAAAGTCTTAAATTTACATAATTTTCTAAAATTGTCGTTACAACTATTCATTAATTTATAAATAATTTACTATAACTTGAACTTGTGTAACATAATTGTTTTTATATCAATATATATTGATTTAAGATTTTTTTAGGGTAATTGTTTTAAATAACAAAATTGCTATAAATATTTTCAGATATAGCAAAATGTAACTGTTTCAGTGATACATGGTGATAAACATCTATAATTGTCTATCACTAATAGGTAGTGATGATTGATAGTAGTCTAGTCTATGATCATTGTGTATCATTGATAGACAATGTCATTTTGCTATATTTGTAAATATTTTGGCTCATATTGCTATATTTGAAAACTTCTTTTTTATTTTTTAATTTATTTTATAAATTTACATAATATTATTTTTCTCAATAAAATAAATATTAATAGGTAATGTTTTAAATGTATATAATGTTATTTTTCATAGCAAAATAATAAATATTAATTTGAATTTAAATTTGAATATCTTTCTTAAAAAAATAAATACAACTATAGTGTAACGAAAGAGAGTGAAAGTACATAGTTAATAGATTTATTTTAATGATAAAATGAAAAAAAAAAAAAAAAAAGTAATATAAATATATATGAAAAAAGAATGACAGGAATCTAGAAAACTCATGTTTTAAGAGGGCATTAAAATTGTTGAGATACCTTTTATAAGGATATCTTAGGACATCCGAGTATGTTACATCACCGCAAAATAAACATGGTAATTCGATATTACGAAACAAACAGCCCCTCAAAGTGATTTTAAGTTTATAAGGATGACGTGATTGACAAACAATGGTATTACTTAATTAATTAATAACAGAATTAAATTAAAGTGATTTAATAATTAATAATATTGGTTTTTGTTTGGATTATTAGATTATTGCAAGAGAGTTAGGACATGCAAAAGGGAATGCAAAAAGGTGGGAATAAAGAAGCATTGCCATCGCAGTTGTAGAATTTGCTGCAAAGGCTACTGTGCTTAGACACTTGACTCAACTCTCTACACTTATTATCATTAATGTTATGTGCTATTTTCATATGCTTCTTTCATGCTTATTTAAGACTTTTTCAAATGCTACTTGTAGTAAATCTGGTGATCAAAACTCTTGTGTGTTGTATGCCTTTTCAATAAAATTAATATTATTACTGTATTTTAATTTTCATGAATCAGTTATATTTGTCATTCATTTTTTATTTTTATTTTTATAATATAATGAATAATTAAATTGTTGGGAATGATTTACAATCATTTGGGCCTTTGGCCCATTTGCCAACGCTTGATTCTAGTTGCTCCATGCTGGAAAAATATTATAAGTCGGGTAGTAAAATAAGTCTCTGTAGTGAAATAGTTTAACATCAAAACATAAACAAATGAATTTAATCTATCATGGTTTAAAATTTTTAAATTGGATTGAAACTTTAAATTAGATGATGTTTCATGTGCAAATTTAATATATATAACAGTTAAATTTGTAGTTTCTTCCATTTGAATGAGTTGAGTTTGATTTTGATCAAGTAAGAAGTCAATTGAGTTAAATTTGACAAATATTTCAATTTTTGTATTTACTTGATTTAATTTTGTATTTTGGAGAGTTACGAAGTTGTTAACCTAAATTACAACTTATTTCTTCACTTGGAGTATCTCACTTCATATTAAAGAGTTATTTTCTTTCTTTCTTTCTTTTGATCTTAAGTTAAGTTGAGAGCGAGTATGCCTCGACTATCTATTGACATCTCCAACATATCTTGAGGTTTTTAGTTATTTCAATTCATAAGCCTTGTTATACTATTTGGCTTAATTTTGAGTTTGAACATTTTTATTGTATACAATGTGTGTATTGTCTCTAATTGAGGTGTAATCAGTTTGCTAGTTGATAATTTGTAGAATTACAAGTTATTATGCCTTTTAAATTAGAATAATTAAGGAATTGCAATGAAAAATATGTTAGTTTAAGAAGGAAGTCATACAAAAAATCATCTTTGCATTTAAGCAGTGACAAAACTATTTATCTTGAAATATTACGGTACTAATCTCTGAAAACGCAGAACTTGAAATATACAAGAACCTGTGAATGCATAAGGAGGCATGCTCGGCGCAAACCATAAGATGAAAGCAAACCCTTGTGGTGAAAAGATAATCTGAAAGGGGTCAAACGCATGGGCTGTAAGACATCTTGTCAAAGTGTAAGTTGCATACTAATTTGAAAGGTGTGTGGCAGAGCTGATGGACTGATGATGCAACAAAAAGTGGTAAAGCAAGGCATGGTATTAAATGCAAAGTGTGTCAGACAATCAGTAGAAAGAGAGTTTTAAAGAACGTTAGTGAATTTATAAATAACTCAAGTCTCACACATTTGAGAGGTTCAGAAGGTTTAGAAAATTTAGAGAGAGAGAGTCATTATCTTTTCAAATTCTCTGGTTTCTTATCTTCTATTGGAGCTTGAGAAGAAATTCTTGAATTCCAAGTAGACGGGAGAAGCTACTGAAGGAAATTCACCATTCATCACCAGCATGAGCAAAACAAGCTCAACACACAAGCTTAGGGAAGAGACTGCAACGGGCTACCCAACAACTTCAATTTTTCAATTAAATTCTTCCATTCATTGTTCTTTGTGTTTAAAACATTTTCATATCAAGACATTGACATTTTGTTGCACCTCATTTTAGTACAAAACATGTTAAACATTGAGAAGTAGTTACCATGCATTGATTAAGTTAAAAGCATGAACGGATACTTAGTGCATAAACTTGAAGATGTTGGGATTTATGCCCTAAAGTCTCGTAATTTATTAGTTGATTAATTTAATTATTAATTATGCAATATAAATTTATCCATTAACTAAAAAAACCCAAGGTTATTGCATGAAGCCTTGAACATGTATGTAGTTGACATATGGGTGGATCATGTTCAAGAAATAACCTAAAGATCTATAGTATATGGATAAAGTTGGGTGCCTTATCCTGGTAACACTATGGATACGATCCATTTTGTAATTGTTACAAGAGTTGTAATTATTACAAACGATTTGATCCAAATCGTTCATGTGGAGATATGTGAGTGGGGGTATCTTGTATAAAAAGTTTATATAAGACCATACCACGAAATGATTAATCTCTCTTTATAATACTGTTGATTGGAGAGATTAATTTTTCATAAAGGATGACCATAGGTAACTCGATCTCAATCTTGAGTGAGTTATGGACTCTTATCCATTAGGACAATCCTTTAATTTGTATGGGTGAGAGTGACCTGTGTCACCGATGTAATAAGTCTACCATTTTAGGGATTTGTCCGAGCATGGAGTTGGGAACATAACTGGTCTTGAACAAGAGGCCCATCTCTCTCATTGGAGCATTAGTGGGACTTAAGAAGAAAGAAGTAATTACAGGGGTAAAATGGTAATTTTGACCCAGCTGTAATTGCAAGCAATTTGTGAAGGGTTGACTTATTGATGACTGGTTATATCCATGGACACAGAAATATATCTAAATTGCGAAGAGTGCAGTTGTGGGTCTTTAGTAGAGTGACCTACAATTAATGAATGTTAATTAAGTTGGTAAATTGTTTAATTAATTTAATTTCGAATCATTGGAGCTTCTAATATGTAAGTCTATAAGGTCTCATTGCTAGCTCACCAAGGACCAACAAGAATCAACTATGTTGAAAGAAAAATTTTGAAATGTTCAAATTTATGAGAGAAAATATTAGTTGTATTAGAAATAATTAATTACATGATTTATTATAAAGTTTATTTGAATAAGATTCAAATTATAACTTTATAATATGAAGAATTAATTTATTTGAATATGATTCAAATAATTATTTATTTGGATGAAAACTATATAAATAAATAGAGGGAGAATTAATTAATTAATTTGAATTAGATGCAAATAATTAATTATTTAATTTGGATGTGATTAAAATTAAAGATTTTGTAGAAGATAAATAATTAAATATAATTTAAATATTTTAAACCATTTATTGTGAGGGGTAGATATTTATTAATATTAAATATTATTAAATATTTAATTAAAAAACTCTATACATGGGTTATACTAATAAGATTAGGAGTAACTATAGATAAGGCCATTGGAAGCCCTAATATGATACACACTCTACAGCATAATCTCTACCAGGGCATTCTAGAGAGATTTCTCTCCCTCTAGAAATTCTTCCATTCTACACGTTCCCCCTATTCTTTTAAGAGTGATTCCCACAAGCTAGATCCTTGCCAGTCATAGAAAGGAAGATCTTGTGAAAAAGGAAGACTTCAAGAAGAAGACTACCGGTCAGCAAGCTAGATCCTTGCTAGTCATAGAAAGGAAGATCTCGTGAAAAAGGAAGACTTCAAGAAGAAGACTACCGGTCAAGAAGAAGATTTTGCTTGCAGTTGTGGATCAACAGAGGTATGTTGCTTAATGTTCTTTATATTGCTTAATGTCCTTTCTTTTATAGTTTTTTTTTTTTTTTTTTAGTTTTTATTCTAATTTAAAAACGCAATCACACGCTTCCGTCGGGATTCAATTCCCTTCAATTAGTATTAGAGCCAATTTTTAATTTTTTATTTGAATTAAAAATCTTGGATGGTGGATATTTTAATTGTTCATGAGATATGTGAAGATTGCAAAATTGATTGTTTAAGCATATTTGGGCATTTAATTTAAAGCTTTTGATTAGATCAATTGTAAGACCCTTAAGGGTTATGATTTTCTTGTAGTTTTTTTCATTGAATTTGATGTGAAAGTGCTATCAATTCTTGAAAAAATGTTGGTTTTTCGANGATGGTGGATATTTTAATTGTTCATGAGATATGTGAAGATTGCAAAATTGATTGTTTAAGCATATTTGGGCATTTAATTTAAAGCTTTTGATTAGATCAATTGTAAGACCCTTAAGGGTTATGATTTTCTTGTAGTTTTTTTCATTGAATTTGATGTGAAAGTGCTATCAATTCTTGAAAAAATGTTGGTTTTTCGAAATAAAGAAATCTAGATATTTTGGAAAATTTAAAATCTAGAAATTCTATTGTGTGTCATCTATTGTTCATCATTAAAGCGTCATTAAATTTCCAAGGTTCCTAAATTTTGATGACCAAGGAAGAAATTGAAGATCAATGTCGCCACGTGCTCGAGACAACGTGAAGCTGCCGACATTCTTAAAAGGGATAAAATAACAAAATAAAAGGAAAAAGCAAAGGAGTTGCTTGTGTATAGGAAGATTTTAGTACCCCACAACACCCATTTGAAAAACAGTGGCCAAATTTTAAATCTTAAATTGAATTATTCTTTAAAGAAGAAAAAAATTAAAATAATGTCTTACTTTACTTATCATTGCTCCAATAGTTTGAGTCATGACTCCATAAAAAAAGTGGATAAATTATCTGTCTATTTGACTATATTAGAATCTAGGAAAATTCTTCACATCAAAGATTTAAGAAAATGTTACAATTTCTCAAATAATCTGTCATAGGATAGTCTTTTAATAAAATATTTTTTAAAAAAAAACTAATTTAATTAAGTTCACTTTATCTTGGGTTCAAAATCTCGGACTCCCCAAAGATTATGAACCTTCAACTCAAGGATCTAAACGACTCCTAAATACTTCTAGATTCCATCGTAGGAAATTTTGAAAAACCGTCGTTGAAACAAATATCTAAGAAAAGAGATTAAAACTTTTTTTAACAAAATTCAAAAGGAGTTAATTTCAAAGATTTGAAAATAAACCTAAAAGTGTTGAAAATGCTAGATAAATTTTACTTAAGAAAAAAAACATTAATTTAAATGTGTAAATCTGCATTGGCAAAATATACAATTTAACGATGCATTTAAAGCAATAAAAGAATGACCCATAATATTTACAAAGATATTGAAAATTTAATAAAAACATATTAGAGGTCAATCTCAGACTCCCAAAAAATCGATCTTCTCACCTCAAGATCCTAAAATATTGGACTCGCAAATATTTCTAGAATCCATCGTCGGATAGTTTTTTTAAAAAGAAAAATTAATTAAAACTATTAACAAATTTAAACAACTATTAGCTATATATTAAAGTGACAAAAAAAAAAAGAAACAAAATATATAATATTTAAATATGCATATAAAAAATATGAGAAGTGCTAAAGAAACAATAATCAAGGATATAATAATAAAAAAAAATTAAATCAAAGTTCTAATTATAAACAAAAAAATAAAGATAAATATATAAAGAATATAGTTTATAAGGAAAGAAATAATAATAAAAAAAATAATATTAACCAAACTAAATTTTGTTAAGTAAGTTATCTTTTTTTTTCATTTGTTTTACTCCCTTCTTCTCTTCCACTCTAAACACTCTAATATAATTTTTTATCTCTCACTTATATAGTTACTAAAAAAGAAACTCACAAGAAAAAGAAAAGAGAATTAAAAACAAA
>QLSR01000260.1:0-27187 GCA_031780015.1 Citrullus colocynthis
ACTAGAACATGTGTTGGACGCATGCTAATTTATCTAAAAGGGAATAGTAATATAAGGAAAGGTTTAAAAGAATAACCTTGGAAATAATCAAGGAATGACTAAGGATAGGTAGAAGGTCATGGACGCAAGATGGAAGTAAATGCAACAGGACCAATGAATAAAGGTAGAGCATGGATTTGTTGTCGTTAACGCTTAGCGGTATTGTGTAAACACGTGATTGTAATATGGCGACTATACGTTGAAGGTGATCACGAATGTGCTGTGTGTTGAAGTAGTCGCCCGCGTCGACGGGAGAAGAAACGTATTTGGCTTACCATGCGTTGGTGAGGATGTTATGCATTGAGGTCCCTATGCGTTGAGACGGTTATCTCTACGCGTCAAAGACGATGGTGTAGTTAGTTAAAAGTTAGACAAGTGAGTAGGGAAGCTCAAACCTTGGAGAAAACTCAAGGAATGCTTGAGGGCGCTGTATCGATGGAATGGCTGTCTATTTGGAAATAATGGACGAATAAGATGAGTTATAAAGGCCAGGTGGCTTCATATAAACTTGACACCTTAAAACAAGGATGTGTTAAAAAGGCATGTTAAGTGTTGCATGCAAGGTAACACTTGGACAAATGCATGGTTAGTCAGACATGCAAAGCAACATATGGCAATCAAGTGGTAAAAGAGGAGTGGGATGGCAAGATCTCTTTAAATAGGACCCTGGGGGAAGGGTAACGACTGATGATTCTGAAGTAAAAATCCTTGAGAGAAGAAGGAGAATGAAGACAGAAAGAAAGAACCCCCTTGCGTTGTAAAAGGAGGTCTGCAGCCAAGAAAGAAGACATTTCTAACAACTTAATCATCTAGTGTTAAAGAAGTTATCTTGCGTTGAGGAGGGGTTGACCTTGCGTTGGAAACGAATCCAACATTTAAGGAGAACGTGGTGTTGAAAAGAGATGATGTGTTCGAGGTGACCTTGCGTTCAAGAGAAGTTGACGCATCAGAAAAGAAATAAGAGGAGTTAGGCTACACTTTACAGTAGCCATCAACCTTACGTTGAAGGGCAGGATTGTGACCAGCCAAACTGATAGAGGGAGGCCAGTCTTGCGTTCCAGAGTTAGAACGTTGTGACCAACTAAGCTATCGAGAGTGAAAATAGCTAACTAGTGGACTAGAAGCTGAAGCCTTGCGTTAAGGGCTCGAGAAACGGGGAAAAAGGGAAATTCCTTAAGAGATCTGTGAGTGACTCTTTCCTTTTTCGAAAATGAATTTTATTAAAAATATTGTTATGTGATATGGTTTTGAGATGACTGTTATGTGAAAAGCGTAATGCTTGAATTTATGGTTTAAAAGGCATGATTTACTTGAATGCTTTATGGTAACGAAAGGCATGTTGCAAAATATATTTATCGAGGAACACCCTGTTTCCTAAAAAGTCTTTGATGAACTATTTATGTAAATTGATGGAGAAAATGTTTAAGAGGAGTATCAATGCTAATAAGCATGTGAACTTCCCCGGGAGCCAGCACTTGGGCAACCCGCCTATAAATGTTTAAGAGGAGGATCAATGCTAATAAGCATGTGAACTTCCCCGGGACCCAGCACTTGGGCAACCCACCTATAAATGTTTAAGAGAAGGATCAATGCTAATAACACATGTGAACTTCCCCGGGACCCAGTACTCAAGGACATGAGAAGGTACATCGGCAACCCGCCATATTCCTATGTGCACATAGAGGTTATATGCCGGTGCGTTGAGCCTTGCTCCGCATCGAGCCTTATATGTTTTCGACGTTGGGGTGTTGAGTTTTGCTCCACTTCAACTAAGGGAAAAGATTGAAATGCCAAATGATTTTTCTGAATTATTTATTTGATAACTATTCTATATGTTTTAGAACGGATTTCCAAGATTGACAAGGTTTTGCGAAAAAGCTATTTTGTTCAATCCTTGTTTTTTTGAATATGGTTGTGACATGCCTCTGTTCGAACTAAAGATAACTTTTACAAAGCCAGTCACTTACGGAGCTTGTAGCTCACGTTTTCCTATTCTATTTTATTTTCCAGGTAGTAAGCGAGTTCGGGATGCTTTGCCTACACAGAAACCTCGTCCGGGCTGTTCTTGATGGAAATGGTTGGATAGTGAACCTTACAGAAGAGTCAAGGTTGCTGTCTTCACACCTCATCTCGGGTTAAGAAAAGATAATCCGGGAGGGGGTGTGACATTTAAGTTACATCATGCATGCTAGACTATCGTTTGAAAACATGGAAAGTAGTTGGATAACGGTGGAGATTGTTGATGAAGGTTCTTAATGCTTTGCTTAATCACCTAGTTTCAAGAACTTAGTAATTAGGGTTTAAGTAAAAGAAAAGATTTTTTTTTTTAAACATTCAATTCGGATAAAATACTTCTAGATCTAAATGTTGTGTTAATTACTTCAAGAGTCAAGCAATAGTGTTTAATAATACCTTTGATGAAATCTATTCCCTAAAATGACTCTTAGTTGATATTTTTCATATCTTGATCACTTTTATTTGTTTTCTTAGATTAGTTTAGCTTAAGTGTCATTACAATTTGATTCCCTATGTAAAATTGGAAAGATCTTTGAGTAGCTAAAAGAATAATCAAACCAATGCCCTAAGGATGATACTCGGCCTTTCAAATTGTTTTAACTATATTATAACTTGACATGTACACTTGCGGAGTTTGCACATCATATACAAAACCCACTTTGCGTGCATCTCTTTCATATATCTTAAATCTCTCTAAGTATGCATCACATTCATGTATACTGCCCATACTATGTCAAGTTCACATACCCAGCCTCTAAACATGCACCTCTTATGTGCAAATAAAATCGTTGTGGAAAAATGGAAGCAAACCATTAATTTTTTTTCATACTTTTATTGAATTTTCATACATGCCTGAGGTTGATATGGTTAATCAATTTCACAGTGTGCACCACATAACGGATTTCACATCCAATCGTACAACTATGATGCGCATATGGCATTCGTGATTTTCACAAATCTTAACATATACAATTCACATATTGTCACTTCGGATGAGTTTTCATAAATGACATTCATGTTTCTCTGCATGTACATTCAAGACATTCTAAGTACATGACTTTTATATCTCATGATAAACTCAAGGGTTCACATAACAACATACAACTATACCCAAATTAGTCTTACACAATTTCAACAACAAATCCCTTACCTCAACTGAAATCCAATTTCCAACAAATGTCGTTTTCCAATACGAAATCCGATCTAATTTTACAAAAACAAAGCATCAACATTAATCAACAATTCAGTCCCAAAACACTGCTGTAAAAATCATCTTAGATCTCCAAAATAACTTACCCAAATTATAATTTAAATTCTAAACACTACTAACAGCGTTTTGAACTTGTTAAGACATTGCTTCATGACTGAAATAAGTCCATATATGTTTGTTCCTTTTTCTCTTAAGATGATTATGTCAAAGTTTGTTCGTACTTTTTAGGAATGAATTAGTTGTTATTCATGCTCTTTAATCGTGGACCAAGTTTAGGAGCACTTTGTTAGTGGTTGGATTAATATGTTAGTGGGTTTTTATTTTTTAAGCTTTTAAATATTGTTATATTTTGATTATTCAGTGAATGAAGATTTCCATCTTTCTACCTCAATAGCTTTAATAAACTATACCTCGTTTCATCCTTGCAATAGTAGAATATTGTTATTTTCTCATATTGAGAAACAACAATTGGGACGAGGCATGGAGTTAACAAGAGGGAAGGTATTATAATTTTTCTAAGAAGCAACACATACATGTTTTCTTGGTCAGTAGATGACATGCCTGGAGTGGATCTACAAGTGATGGTGTATCAACTTAGCATTGATCCAAGATACAAATCATTGCGTCAAAAGAAGCATTTAACCATGTTCAAAATAAGATAATAGTTGAACAAGTAGACGACCTATTGCGGAAAAAGTTCATTTGGGAGGTCGATTACCCGCAATGGTTGTCCAACATGGTATTCGTCAAAAAAGCTAATGGCAAGTGGAGAATGTGCATCAATTTTATCGACCTAAATAAGACATGTCTGAAGGATAGTTTTCCACTTCCAAGAACAAATCATTTCATCGATGCCACTACTGGTCATGAGCTATTGAGCTTCATAAATGCCTATTTAGGGTATAACCAAATAGAATGCACATTCCAAACTAGGAGAAAATCTAATTTGTCACTATGTGGTCTTTATTGTTACACTGTGATGCCATTTGGGCTTAAGAATGTAGGAGCCACTTATCCATGCTCGGTAAATAAGATGTTTGCTCCACTTATTGGTAGGAACATAGAGGTCTACGTGATGATATGTTGGTAAAGAGAAAGAAGACGAGTTACCATGTAGATGACCTTGCCAAAGCCATTGGAGTTTCATGGAGATATAAAACAAATATAAACTCAAAAAAGTTTTCTTCCAGGGTAGCTTCTGGTAAGTTTCTAGCTTCATGGCCAACCAAAGAGGAACCAAAGCAAATCTAGACAAGATGAGGTATGTTGGAAATGGAGTCTCCCAAGACACAAAAGTTGAAAAGGTTGAAATCCCTAATGCAACGGAAAAAATACAGAACCAAACTCAAAATAAATTGGAATTTTGAAATACCAATACATTGAAAAAAATATAGAAAACCTATTGTATTAATTCTAGGGTTAAGCATGCTTTAAGAGTTAGAAGCCTTACATTCTTTGTCGACTCTAAACACCACCACTACGAGCCTCTCCTATTCTCTAAATGATGAGATGAAGGATTGTGGATCCTTTTCTTAATCTAGGGAAAAACTAGAGAGAACACTAGAGAGAATTTTTTATCAAGAGAATAACTATATTTTTCTCTGTTTCTTTTGCAGGTCTATATGGAGATAACGATTAGGAGACATGGGATTAAACCACGTAAAGCTTAACTCCCACGTAAGGGAGTTATCCTTTTTATTTATTTATTGATTTTATTTAACAATTAAATAAATAAATAATAAATAATAATTAATTAAATCTAATTTAATTCATTCATTCATTTAAATCATATTTAAATGAACATCTCCTATATAACCTATAGTTTTGATTCATTTAATTTAATTAAATCAAATGTAATTAAAATAAATTAAGAAAATTAATTCTTTAATTAATTAGTTGTCAAATTAAATATCTAATATTTAAATTAAATATTAGATATTTAATTTAACCTACATTTGAATCATATTCAGTTGTTATTCTCTCATAAATTATAGTTTTAATGTGCATATAATACACATTAATCTTAACCTACAATTTAAATATGAATCTAATTCATATTAATATTTGAACTCCTTCAAATATTTAATTCTCTCAAAAATTAATTTTGTATCATTTCCAAAATTAAATTTATATTATAAAGTTCAAAATAAACTTTATATTTTAATGTATCATCATACATTATATTATTTCCCTAAGTAAATTTGAACATTTCAAATTTCATTCAAAACATAAATACCTCATCACTCTTTACAAGCTAGGAAGGGAACCTAATGGACCTACAGATCAAAAGCTCAACGATATGAGATTAATCGGTTAAACTCATTAACCACATTAATCAATATTCGTTAACTGTGGGTACACTCTACTAAAGACCCACAACTGCACTCTTCTCACTGCATGTGTATTTCTGTGTCCATGGATATAGACCAATAACAGTAAATTAGTCCTTCACAAGTGTTTGTTACACCAGCTGGGTCAAATTACCGTTTTACACCTGTTTTACTTCTAAATCCTCAAGTACTAGTGCTTCTCTAGTGAACAACTTGTTTATGGTTCAACCATTAAACAAAAACACCTCTCGGGCCAATGAGAGGGTAGGGCCCTTTGTTCAAGTCCCGGAGACACCACTTAAGGGAACACTTATATACTTACCTTAAAGATGGGAATGAGTGAATTTCATCTTGTATAATTATGTCCCCAACTCCCTACTCGATCTTGTCCCCAAGATGGTAGGCATATTAAGTAGGCAAATGGCCACTCTCACCCATACAAAATCAAAGGATAATCTCTCGTGGATAGGAGTTGATAATATACTCAAGATTAAGACTAAGTTGCCTAGGTCATCCTATTGAAATAGAAATCTAATTAGTCAATGGAGTTACATCTAATGATTACTATTTTCGTGGTCCAGTCTTATGCAAACTCATTGCATAGGATACCCCCACTCGCATGCCACCTACACGAACACGTTAGATCATTGCGTTTGTATCAAATACAAAGTGGGTAGTATCTATAGTGTCATTAGGATAAGGTACCCAACCTTATCCCTATACTATAGACCCTTTAGATTGTATCTTGAACATTGATCTCCGTATGTCCCCACATACAGTTCAAGACTCATAAAACAGCCTAAGATGTTAGCTTATTGGATTTAGGGTTATTATGACCAAACAAACAAAAACAATAAAAAACGCTTATTGAAGTAACACATCAATAACTTTTTATTCCTGAGTGAGTTATAAACTTTTGTCTATGAGGGCAATCATTTGATCAGTATGGGTGAGAGTGGCTTGTTTCACTGACTCAATAAGTCTACCATTTTGGAGATTTGTCTGAGCAGGGAGCTGAGAACATATTTTCACAAGATGTTATTCGCTCCTTCCCCTTTTTAGGGTAAGTAGATGAATTGCTCTCTTAAGGGCTGATCTCAGGTCTTAAACAATGAGGCATCACCCTCTCACTTGCCCGAGAGGGGTTAGTTTATAGTTGAACTAAAAATTGTTTGTTCATTAGATGAGTCAGTTATACTTAAGGAGTTAGATATAACTACAGGGGTAAAACGGCAATGTGACCCAGCTGTAGCTACGAGCAATTTATGAAGGGTCGACTTACTATTGATTGGTTATATCCGTGGACACAAAAATATATCTACAGTTCGAAGAGTGCAGTTGTGGGTCTTTAGTGGAGTGATTTGTAGTGAATTATTGATTAAATTAATTAAAGAGCTTAATTAATTAATATCAGATCATTAAAGTTTCTAATCTGTAGGCTCATAAGATCTCCTTGCTAGCTCATTTGTTAAATAAGAATCAATTAATTTTGATTTAATTTGAATTATTCAAATTAAATAAGGAAATTAATTGTATAAGATACAACTAATATAATGTATATCAGTACATTATAATATAAGTTAATTTTGAATGAGATTCAAAATTATATTTTATTATATGAGAGACATAAATATTTGAATATGATTCAAATATTAGTTATATGAATGAGATTCATATAAAGCTATAATTTAAAATTAATATGAATGAGAGTTACATTAAAACCATAGGTTATGTGAGAAAATATTTTTTAAATATGTTTCAAATTAAATTAAATATTTGATATTAATTTATTAATTAATTAATTTTATTTATTTAATTATATAATTAAATATAATTTAATTATATTAAATTTTTTATTTAATATAATTAAAATTAATTAAAAGGAGAATAACTCCCAAAAGGAAGTTATCTTGCGTTATATTGGGGAGTTATTAAATATAACACCCCCCTCTCTCTTTCTCATATATTAGTAAAGGAGGATCTCTGTAGGATTGATTGAACACATTAGTTTTTTAAGAAGAAAAATTTGTTTGTATTTACTTATCCTCTCAAGCTCTCTCTCAAAATTGTTCTTTCCCTTGCCAAATCAAAGAGCCACACCTCCTTGGATTTTTATCCAGAGAATAGCAAGAAAGATCAAAGTGGTAGTGTTCACTGTACTTATTCTTGGGAAGAAAAGTTTGTTGTTTGTGGAATTCGAGGGAGTTTATACTGTGGAGAAAAGAAATCTTGGAAGATAGTCTTCAAAGGTATAGTTTGCTAACCCTTATATGCTTTAACCATGTTGTGTATTTAATGTTTATCCTGGTTCTTTGTTCTCTGTAATTTCTCTATTTTAAGTTTTCTGAAACAAAATTCATTGACACAAGGCGATCACTCGCTTCCACTAAGGAATTCAATTCCTCATTTATATTAGAGTCAGGTCATGTCTCTGTTTTTCTTCATGGAAACAAAAAATAGAGAAAAGGTTGGTGTTTTCTGCATTGTGAATGTAGAGATTTTGACATAGATTGTTGTATTTTACTCTAATTGTTCATGTAAGGATCCATTGTTTGGGGCATTTTAATTCAACAATCGAATCTGCAAGTCCGTGTCAATTGAGTAGCAAGTGTTGCTGAGGAAGAAGATCGAAAACGGAGCAATTTTGGAGAAAAATCGAATGAGGAAGGCAATTTCTAGGCTTACTGTGTCACAGTGCTGCGATGTTGTTAAATTTTTTACTCTTTGGTAAAAGCGTCAAGGCGACGTGTCATGCTACGACTTGAGGCCAAAGGTTCAGACACGCAATAGTTCTACAATGCCTTCCCTAGCGTCGCAACGCTCCAATGAAAAACCGCCCAATCCATCCATGAGTTCATGGGTTCGATCCAAGGGGAGAGCAGTTGCAGTAGGTTTTGTTTTTTTTTATATAATTTATTGTTTTTATTAATTAAATTAATATAATATGATTATATTAATCTAATTAATTCTCATGGGTGCCATAATTTGGTCAATTTTCATTGTTTAATTTAATTTTTTGCATGTGATGTATGATTAAATTAATATATGTTGCATAATGTATGTTATATAGATTAAAATCCCACTTTAGGATAAACATTATTCATGCATCATATTTAATATAAATGTTTTATTATATGAATGCATGATATTATGAGCATGCACATACATTCTATTTAATATAAATATTATATTGTATAGTTGTATGTACTAATTAGCACGTCCATGCATCATACTTTAATATAAATGTTATATTGTATAATAGTATATGCATGTTTTTCATTAATATAATATAAGTGTTATACTATTTAATGAAAATGGATATGCATTGAGCATGAATTTCTTTAGTAAATATAAGTGTTTATATTTGACTATAATGTCAATACAATCTATGCTATAGGTTTTAATATTTCATTAAAATATAAGTGTTACGTGTTTAATGAAATAGATTAAAATCTATAATAAAGAGTTGCATGCAAACATAAGTTATGGATTAGTTTTAAATGATTTAAAATTGATTCATCTAGATTTATGTTTAATATTTCTAATATGATTAGAAATAGGTTAATCTTTTATATTCGTTTTAATATAATTAAAATGAATACATTAAAAGATTAAATTTATAAAATATTTGCTTATAAGAGACCTTTGTCTAAGGAAGGTTTTGTCTAAGGCTGGGGTATCTAAGCTGACGAAAATGGAACACCTTTACCTGGGAACCAACCTAGAAGGTGAATTAGTCAAATATTTTATAACCCTGCAATAGATGATTAGACCTTATTAAAGTGTTTAATAAGTGATAATCATACATTGTTAAACTATCCAATATAAGAGTTATATTGGGCAAATTAACAAAGAACTTAGAGAAATTATTAGCCGAATTTATCTAAGTAATAAATCCTAGGTTTAAGACACTTAGTGGGAGGAAAACGATGTATATGATATGTCATTTTCATCTTATATTTTTCCCTTAAAAGTTCACACTGTGCGATCTATGCTCAACGTTGTGGCACCTTTTGATTGTGACTTCCCTTTGGAAGGTGTTTGCATAGGTCAATACCAAGGTGAATGGAGAGGGTGTTTATAGTAAGTGGGAGAGGAACATGTCACACCCCCTCCCAAGTTACCCTCCTTAACCTAAGAAAAAGTGTGAGGACAAGAGACAGCAGACATTGACCCTATTACAACATCTATTGTCAACGCTCACTATCCTTGAAATCCTTACCAAGTACCTAATAAATATTTTATAATTCTCAACCAGACCATATGCAAGAATCTCAAGTTAAGCTAACAAACTTTTATAGATTTACATTCAACAACTTAAGGTAATATCAACACATCTTTACAGACTTCCACTCCTTAGATCTCGATATGTACAATGCTATGTGTAAATATAAATATTTACAATGTTCACAACCTAAGTAGCAGGCCTAGACAAGTTTGATGTGTAGGCTAAGCACCCCAGTATTGCTCGCTACCTGGAAAGTAAAAAAACAATGAAAACCATGAACTAGGTTGCCTAGTGAGCGACAAGTTTGGGAAACAATATTTGGCTTAAAAGTTTAACGAAATCATGCTCGAAAATGGAATATTAAATCATTGGAAGCTTATAAATATTTGCATATGTTCGAAAGATTTTCCTTAGTTGAGGCGAAGCGAAGCAAAGCTCAACGTTACTCAATGTCGAATACAATGTTAGATAGGTTAAAGTAATCTCAACACACCCAAAGTTGAATAACCTTAGCTGTGTGGAGTAATCTCAACAAAATAGCGTCAAATTTTCCTCTATGTGCTGATAACTTGTAGAAATACAAGTTATTATATTCATTATTTGGAGTAATGAGGATAGAATTGATGATAAACGCCTGGATTTAACATTTAAATTGTGTTATATGAATAACTCTGCGTTTACAATGCTTACAAAAGAATCTATCCTAGAAATTATGAAATTCTATTTCTCTTAACGCAGGATAGAATAAAAGGAGTAGAAATAATGAAGAGGACCCTGGCAGAGAGAACCAATGCGTCAAGAACTATGCGTCCAAAAGATAAACAATGCAAGCACTTAATGGGCAACTGTCATGTCAATATGTGATAACTTGTAGAAATACAAGTTATTTTATTCGCTATTTGAAATAATTAGAGTAACTTTAGGGCTAAACGCATGATTTTGACAGTTGAATTGTGTAATATGTATTATCATGCGTTGACACCATTTATAAAAGAATATACCTGAGAAAATATAAACTTTTCTGTTCTTAATGCAGGATTAAGTAGAAAAGAAGTACAAATAACCCAAGTACCAGAGAGGAAGCTGTTGCGAGAAAAGAAGTGAAAACCCAAGCGTCAAGACCGTGCGTTGAGAAGAAAAAGTAGATACAGACGCCTGGGCACTAGCTGTCGTGTCAATATGCAAAAGGATTACAAGTTATCAGATCATGGCAGAACCAATGGGCTGAGGATGTGAAAAGTCTATGCAGCAGGGCATTGAATCTAATGCAAAGGTGTCAGGTCATCATGATTTCACCTTTTCGACACCTATAAATAGCCCAAAGATTCTCAATTCAAGGGGGGAGAAAGGAGTTCAAGAGACGAAAGTTTTGCACAAATTCTCCCTCACTATAACCAGCCTACATTTGAAGCTCTACTGTGAAAGGATTTCAGAGTCATCACCCAGTGAGTGAAAACCTTCATCCTATGCCATTTATGTATCAAATAGCAACCATCTCAAGCCTCTATAAAGCAAGACATTGCCAGTGGCGACTTGACGTCTTCCATTTTTGTTCTTTCTTCATTTCTCTCCTTCTTACTTATGTTTGTTAATAACATTCGAGAGAATGGTTTATTTACTTAATATAAGTTTGATTGACGATTATCTTCTATTCATTTCCATATTAAATACTTTACACCATGTTGCTTGTATGATTAAATGAGTAGATGTTAGAAGCTAGTTGTTCTTAAGCACTATTAAATACATTTACATCTTGATTAATGTATACCATTAGCTTGCACAGATTTGTCTGACAAATAAATTTAACAAGCACGGTTGTCTAGCCCAAGAGAATAGATGGTTAATCTTTAGCATTTATTAAGACTAGATGAGTTTCAGAGATGTAGTTCACCTTTTGCCAACGCAAACTTACTATGCGTCTTAGAGATAAGATTAATGTGGCGTCGAAACATCGAAAGATTGTTTCTCAAACCCAAAGTTTGTAGGCATGTAAATATACTTGGATATGCTTAAGTAACGACTAGCTCCTGTGTTAACTCTATTATTATCACATGGTTCCATAGTCATTCTCAACACATGCTAACTGACTGTAAATGACATTTAACTGACATTCTCCGCTTTCACCTCACCATGTTAATTGTAGGAAATTTTATTTATTCTTTATGTATAGTTTTAGACACATAAACCCATTGAACACATAAACCCATTGAATAATACTTGTACAGTCACCGCATTGATTATGTATCTAGTCTCAATACCTAATTTATCACAAATAGAAGCTTACACTTGAGTTTCTATAGGAAAACTTGCTGATTAATGATCATACTTGAGTAATTCTCGACGCATACTTTGTAGTAAAATTATAACATCCACTTTGTACGCAACAATATGCAAGTGAACAACTGATTTCACCAGATCATGCCAGATCCAATGAACTGAAGACGCGAAGAAGTTGACACAGCAGGGCATGGAATTAAATGCAAAGGTGTTAGGTCATCACGATATCACCTTTTTTACGCTATAAATAGCTCAAAGCTTCTCAAATCAAGAGGGGGGGAAGGGAGAAAAAGTATTCAGTAGTGAAAGCTCTGCGGAATTTCTCACTCAACATCCATAGCCATCCTCCATTTCGAGCTCTTCTGTGAGAAGGATTCTGAGCATTTTTTAGAGTCACCTTTCATAAAGTGAGAATCTTTCCCTATGCAGTTTATGTATCAGATGGCCACCATCTTAAGCCTCCATGAAACAAGACATTGCCAGTGGCGGCTTGACGACTCCTATTTCCATTCATTCGTCATTTTCATCTTTCTTACTTGTAGTTGTCAATGACATTCGAGAGAATGCTTTATTTACTTAATATAAGTTTGATTGGTAATTATCTTCCACTTATTTCCATATTCGATACTCTTCACCATGTTTGTTCTTTACGTCTGATGAGTTAAATGTTTGAAGTTAGTATTCTCTAAGTATTATTAAGTATGTTTGCATCTTGATCAATGAACATCTTTAGCTTGCTTGAATTTGTTGAATAGACAGATGTAAAGAAACACGATCATTTAGCTTGAGAGAGTGGATGGTCAATCTTTCGCATTTTTCAAGAAATGATGAGTTTCAAAAATGTAGTGCATCTTTTGCTGAGAACAAACTTACCATGCATCTTAGAGATAAAACCAATGTAGCGTCGAACATCGAGAGATGGGATCTTAACTCCAAAGTTTGTATGCATGAAAACATACCTAGATTTACTTAAGAGAAAGTTTAACTCCCATTATTTCATGGTTCCATCTTCATACTCAATGCGTGCCATCCGAACGTAAATTGAATATGACTACCCTTCTCCATGACCATTCACCATATTAAATCGTAGGAAATTTCATTAATTCATTATGTATAGAGTAGAGTTAGTAATTCCTTCATGAACATACTTGCAAACTTGTACAAACGACACATAGATCAAGAAATGCTTTCCCAACGCATAGTTATTACAAATCCCTGCGTTCGACCCTGGATTCACTAAGAAACCTATAAATACTTACACTTGGGTCTTTATAGGAAAACTTGCTGATAGATCAATATACTTGAGTGCTCTTAAAGCATTGTTAGAAACTAAACGCACACATCTAATTAAAAAGGCAACATGTGCATATAGGATTTTTTATCTCGAGTTGCACGTATAACTTCTCAAGTCCTTTAGCATCGAGGTCCCAATATATAGTATTAAGGTTGCCCATATGCCTTCTCTATGTCCTTTGACATTAGGGACCATCTATTATTCTTTTGAAAATATAGCATGCTTTGATAATGATTAAAGCATTTATAAACACAAGTTAAACAACTTCTCATAATCTCAAACTATTTATCAAACAGCATGCTTTCATAAAACTCAACATCACAAAGTATTATGCTTAAAATCATGTAAAAGCATGTTCGAAATCATATGAAGAAACACATACTTTGTCATATTCAACTCATGCAAGAAAACTCATATTTTGAGAATAAACCAAGCATACTGAAAATGTTGAGAATATAAATCATTTTAAATAAAATTTTGTCACTCACAACTTTTCATGAGTTCTTAGTGGGTTTTCTGCTTCCCCTAACTCTTCCCGGTCTGGAATAAATTAATGTCCTTGTTAAATTTCCTTAAAATTCCCTTCATGACATAACTTAAGTCAATTGGGTCTTAAATATTGAAATTTAGCTCAAAAAGGCTCACCTACAATAAAAAAAAATTAGCCAAAATGTCCAAAGGTTACAAGTTGCCTCTAGGCATGTCCAACAGCCCTGCAGCACACTCACCTAGCTTGCTCAGCCTCAATGTGAGGCAAACCACGCATAGGCACACTGCCATGCATGCACAGACACTGCCCCGCACACCCTGCCACTCGTGGGCAGCAGTCCCTGCATACACGTTGCGAAAATAACCTTAAAAGAGTTAGGGTGCGCGCGTCTTCTGCTATGCCCGGGTTGTGTGTCTGCGTCGTTAGCCCACGTCATGCGATAGATATTAAATTCCTACTACACTTAGGAACATAAAGTACATTTTCAAGTAATATGTATCTATCTCTGAAAAATAACTTCATATCTCCCACTACTTTGCCCAAGATGATCTCCCTTGATCCAACCTTGAGAGTTATCTTGCCATCTTTAAGCTGTTTCCAAGAACTAATTTCTTGAAAATAAGGATAAATATGATTGTAGCTCCACTAAACATGTTTCAACCACTAGCAAATCACATTTACATTGTTTTTCTTTTTCAATCTGTCTCTTAGCAAGAAACTTCGAGTAGTTTCTTTCCCAAAGCCTGTGCTCGTTGTAGTTGAAACATTTTCCTTTATTTGTCACTTTTCTTGCTACTGAGACTTGTAGGAGTTTTTCCTTTCTTCTTCATAATCTTTGAAGAAGAAGTTCCAGACTTAGTCCTAACATTCTGAACATTTCGTCTTGCTACTAAGCTAGGAACTGGAGGACATTCCTCTGTTAAAACAAACCTAAGATTATCCATTACTAGTATAATGTTCAGGTTTGATTTTCAAGTACGAAAATTATCCCCGTTAAGTTTTTCGAAAACAAGCAATTGAATGAATGAAGTCGACATTGCTGGAAAAACAATTTTTTTCAATTTAGTGATTTGCTATAAAAGAGTAATCCAATCAATTTTAGCAAGTAATAATATACTCATAGATTATTTCTCTTGCAATGATACTTTAGTGATTTAGAATAACTGCTACCGAGGGGCAGTCAATTACTCCTTCACTAAATCAAGACATTTTTGATCAAACACTAATACCAGAATAACTCTTATTCCTGTAGTATTTGATTACCATTTATTTGGTCAAAACACTTACTAACACTTAGTAATATTTTGCAAGTGTATACCCGCCATTTTCAGATTATAAAGATCAGTATCAACAACTTTTCGAGGAAAAGAGAATGTTGAAGACGGACCCAAGAAACCCTATCCATTTCTGGAATTCACGGTGTTTCGAATCCCATGATACAAACCCTTCGATTGGTACTGTTAGTTAGGAAATGACTTGCAGGTGCATCATGGGAATCTCATGATGTGACCTAATGAAAGAGACCGTAGGATGTGTTGACACACTCCCTTCACCCACTTACTATGAACTACTTCTCCAATTCACCTTGTTATTAACTTATGCTAACACTTTCCGACTGGAGTTCACTCCCAAGGTGACGTGAAACCCAACATGAATCTCATGGTATGAACTCTTAAGGACGTGAGAGCTAGCATATCATATATACAACTCTCCCACTGAAGTGTTCTAATTGGAATATTGAGAATTTTTTTACTTAGTTATATCTCGGCTAAATAAATATAACCAAAGTCTAGGCAATTTATCCATCCAAGTATAACTCTTATACTAGATTTAACTTACGATGTCTAAGTGATAAAACCATTTAAAAACTTATATCGTTAATGCAAGCTCATAAAATTAGTTTTACATAAATTCAAGATACAGTACAATCCTCAGGTAGCAGGTGTTCAGTAAATCGTCAACTTAAGTACCTTCAGCCTTAGACAGGATCTTACCGGGTGAAGTTTTGTAACCTTTGTTTTATAAGTTAACTACCTACTTTAGGTGTTGTTAATCCTAAATGAGCATGCATCTTAACTTTGTTATAGATTTTAAATGTCTAATTCATTTTACAACACATTATATATGAATACATACTATAACATTCATCACAAAATAATATAACCATTTATATTAATTTCATGAAAAAAAATTAAGACATACATATATATTATAACACTTTATAACATACATATATGCATAAACATGTTAATCCCATGGTGGGATTTTAAATCTATATGGCATACTTTATGCACAAAAAAAATTGATTTAATTAAAACATACAATCACAATGCATAGTTAATTAAACACACTAAAGTGGACTGACTTTGGCATTTAATTGGCTTAAAAATAGCTAATTTATTACAATTGTAATTGAACAAATTGTTCGAACTGCTCCCGAACCCTTCGAATCGGCCCAAACCAACTTCAAACCTCTTGACTAGAAATGTTGAAATAGGGCCGAATAGGTTGGAAAAAGGCCGAATCGGACCACCTAAACTATTTAGGAGCCGCCAGGAACTTTCCTAGAAAAAGTTAAACTTTACGAGAAAAGTCAACTTACTGGGAAGTCAAACTTACCGGGAAACAGTCGATGGAACTTTACGGGAAAAGTCAGCGAAACTTATCAGGAAATCAAACTTACTGAGAAAGTCAAACTTTCAGGCGCTGAACCGGCATAACTTACCGGGAATGAACCGGTGGAACTTACCGGGAAACAAAGGTGTGAGCCTTACCGAGAAGCTGAACCGCTAGAACTTATCGGGAAATCAGACCAAACTTACTTGGAAACTGAACCTCCAGAACTTACCCAAAAAATTGAACCACGCGCGTGAACCAGCAGATTTTTACGGGAAAAGTGGCAGAATGCAATCTTCGATCTGGCTGGCTTCTTCTTCAAATTTCTCCAAATTATAGCCTAGAATCAACTCTAATGACTCTAAATAAAATTACAAGCCCTTCTTCACACATTAAAGGCCATAAACAAGAAGCCAATTACAATTATTACAACAAATTAAAGCTGAATTAGATGCGAAAACAAGTTCAAACCTAACTTTAGCAACCACAACATTCATCTCATGAAATTGCACCCACCAACCTCAAATTAATGTAAATTGATTGCTAAACATGCTTTGATACAGATTAGTTAGAAAACATGCAGCAGAAAAAACAGGATGCAAAGCACTCTAATTACATCAATTTAAAGGAAAAACATGCTTAGACAAATTGAGATACAAAGGAAGTAACACTTACTTGTTGTAGCTCAAAATCTATCCCTAAAAATCTCTAAAATCTTATCACGAACTATTCAAGAACCACCACTAGAGTTTTCTTGTCATTCTCAGGCCTTAGAACGGATGGTGGGATCTGAAATAAGTAGAAAAGTGGAGCAAAAGTGTGTAAAACACTATTTTGGTAGAAAGGAAACAATTTTCCCGTAAAGTTCTAATTGAGAAAAATGTCAAAACCTCTTCTTCAGCTTCCCTTCTCCTTATTTAAAGAGGGAACCATGCAATTCAAAATCACATGCTGAAAGACACCACAAAAGGTAGAAGTGAATTTCATCTTGCAAGACTATGTCCCTAGCTATCTGCTTGATCTTATCCCTAACGTAGGGGCATATTGAGTCGGCAAAACTGGCCACTCTCACCCATGTAGATTAAAGGATAATCTCAAACAAATAGGAGTTCATAGTTAGCCCAAGATTAAGATCGAGTTACCTAGGTCATCAGGTTGAAATAATCAGTTTTAACAGTAAACAGTGTTATAAAATAAACATGATTATTTCTTGGTCCAGTTTTATGCAAATTCACCACATAGGACACCTCCCTCACATGTCTCTACATGAACATCACATAAGTTGTATCAAATACAAAGTGAGTCGTATTCATAGTGTCCCTAGGATAAGGTACCCAATCTTTAACCAAATACTATAGACTGTTTTGGCTATTACTTAAACTTGATCCACTTTTATCATATAAAGTCTAAGTATTCACCATATAGCCATGGATTCTTAGTTTATTGGATTTAAATGCAATTCACATATTCAATAACAACTTTACTATTTCATCTTGTCAATTGTATTTTTAATCTGATACTTATGTCCATCTAGCTAATCGATATAAATAGTAATAATCAGACTGCTCGAGAGAGCAAGTGATTATGGAACTCAAGTGACAAGGCTAAGAAGTGTTACCTAGACATAGGAATAACCTTGGCACTTAACACTCTCCTATGCATTATAGACATATAACGTATAGCAGCTGACAACCGAGAGAAGAGTCGCTGGTATAAAATAGACCTTACTATGCGTTTCTGAATTTAGATGATGACCAACCCCAACCCTGTTTTTACCATTCATATAATTCAATCCGCTGACTTTGTTGTGTCACATACCTCTCCATCCAACCACCTTAGGATAGTTTTTACTGCTTTGTAGTTAGTCAAATGCATCACCTATCTTTACTTTTCTTTAAATGCATGACTCAAATAATCCAACTAATTATAAAGTCTTCATAGTCCCTGTGTTCAACCTCAGACTCACTGAGAAAACCTCATTCTTTGCTTATACTTGAGTGAAGAATAGGAAAACTTGACAGATTAGTAACGCATATTATTAAGCATGTTGAACGCATAACAAGTTTAATAAAGATTCATGAAAGGATTTCCCAACACTTGCCTACCTTGCCTGCTTTGATGTGGCATGTTTCCTATAATATGACATAGCATTATTAACTGATAGAAATACATGTTCCTATACTACAATGCATGATCCTATTTCCAAGACTTTTTTGCTTTGATACCAACTTGTCACACCCCCTCCCAGATTACCCTCCATAACCTGAGAGGAGATGTGAGGACAATTAACATCACCCCTTTGGTGAGGTTCACTGTCCAACTGTACCTGAATAACCTGTAGTAGCATGACTTACATAACTGCCCATATCACTTATTCTAATAACATAGACATTAAGATCAGCCAAGCCCATAAATTCAATAACATGAGAACTTATATTTACATAACCAGGTACTCCAAACTCATTCACAATTAAACTTAGATGACATATACAATAACCAGTCTCACATCCCAACTACTAGCTAGCTATGTCTACATGTCACATACACAAAGTTATTTACACTTACAGCAACCGAAATGCAAAGTATTTCTGATAACTCGAACCTTGAGTAGGCTAAGCACTGGGAACTTCGTCGCTCCCTGGGTGGGAAAGAAAACATGAAAAACATGAGCTAAATGCCCAGTGAGTGACATTGTATTTTAAACACAACTCGAGAACCAAATCATGCTCAATAATAAAGAAAACATAACTTTAGCATAAAACTCATGTTAAGCCTTGAAATTAAACATAAGCCAGGTCTTTTACATAAATACAGTTTACAAACTCATCAAACCTTCTTTTGTTTTAAAATTCCCTTAGTTGAGGCGGAGCAAGGCTCGACACACCCAACGTGGAAATACCTTAGCTGATGTGGAGTAATCTCAACACAACAGCGTCATCCATCAATATGTGCACATAGGACTATCTCGGGATGCACAAGTACCTTCTTCGAGTCCTTCAGTACTGGGTCCTTAGGAAACTCAAATGTCTTCTCAACGTCCTTCAGCATTGAGCTCCTTTAAGACACAGGGTTGCCCACATGCCTTCTCAATGTCCCTCAGCATTGGGTCCCGTAGGAAACATTTTAGAAACAGATATGCTTTGCATAAACAGTTCATTATAAACCATTTCATGGAAAACAGACCATTTCTCAATAAATACCATCTTATAAACATGTCTTTCAAAAACTTGTAGAAAACAGATAAAGCATGCATTTCATGCTACAAAATCAAATATAACTAGCCATCATACTTATCATGTAATAAATCGTCACAAAATCACATTTTATAAGAAAGCCTGGCTAAACATTTTAAATAAAATCGTTTTCAGAGAAAGAAAGGTGTCACTCACAATTCGGGCCTGTTCTCGGGGTCTATAGGCTTTTCCAACCTCAATATAACCTGAAATATCAATTACGAGCCATTACATCCTCTCCTTGAAGTCCTTACAATCGTCACTTAGCTACATTTCATCCACATTGTCCATATCAAGCCTAATTTTCACCATTTCTATCATTTTTACCCTTTTAGGGACCTTTTTGCAAAATTCTAAAAATTTCCAAAAATGCTTAAAAATCAGCTTAAAATTCATATTTTTCCATTTTTAGGCCAATAATTCAAGAAAATATCAATTTGGGTCCAAAAATATCCAAAATTACCCAAAAATGCCGTAGGCAATCTTGGTGGGCAGTAGCTGGGCGAGGGGGTGTCAACAAGTGCAGGGCGTGGGCGTGGGCGTGGGCGTAGGCGTGGCAGCTCTGGCAGCCTCTTCGGCCAGCAGTGTCCTGTTTCCAACCCGATTTTTCAGAGCTCGAAAACACCATTTCCTCTCAAATAAAAATCAAATAAAAATTATGGGACTCAAGTTTAACCTCTTAACTAGCTTACCAAGAAAATTCCGCTCCAAAAATCTTTCCGATCACCCTTGAAAAATTCCTCAAAGCTAACTCGTTTGATTTGCTCGGTTTCTGTAACAATCTTCAGTATTTTAACGATTCTCAAGCTTCCCGACCTCAAATCACTTTGGCAGCTCTAGGTCGTCTTCCTAACTCATAGAGCTTCCTCTGGTCCAAAAATGGTGAAAATAGCATGAGGGAATCGGGAGAACCATTGGGTTAATTGAGCTACTTGCTTAGAGTCCGAGCTGCTGCCCAAACCAACAAATCAGCTTTAGCCACACACCAGCTTGCTTCAACGTGTTTCCTCTTCATTTCTTCTTATTCTAAACATCAAAATTAAATATAATTTCCACTTAAACAATCATTTTAATTTAATTTAATATTTATTTTCTAATTTTACATTTTTCCCAAATAATTTCCAAATAATTTCCAAATTTTGACGTTTTGACTTAAGCTTCCCTTCATGTTCCACCAAAATTTCCTAAGTCCAACCCTCCTCCTTGTACTACAACACCATTAACTCCATCTCTTTTATTCCTTAGCAAAGCTAATGGAAAAGGAAGAATACCAAGTCATAATTACCTAAAAGTGCACTAGAATTCCACATGCTTTCTTACTCACTCAAGCCAACCCTTGCCAAACTTTTAACCATGACTTTTATCTTTTGCTAAAGCTAAGGAAGATAGAGGTTAGAGCTTACACTAACCATTCTGTTTCTTAATAATAAAAAATATATTTCATTAATAATAAGATGGGAGTGATAGTTGGTTTGATTTTATCGATTATGGGACAATCAAAATCAAATCAAACAAGGTTTTACAAAGAAAGAATCCAAACCAATGTCCAATAAATAACATAAAACTTCATTAAAACTATTGTTCATAATGAGAAAATAATAAAATGTAAATTAAAATGTCAATATCAATACAATAATTTTATGTTTTCCATTTCTTTAAAAAAAAAAAAAAAAAAAAATAATAAAAAATATTTTTTAAAATAAAAAAAAAAAAAAATTTAAATTAAAAAATCAAAAAAAAAACAAAAAATTTTTTTTTTCCATTTTTTTAAAAAAAAAAAAAAAAAAAAAACTCAATGTGTCCCACAAGCCGAACGTCACCGATTACGAGCTGTTTGTCGTCGTCGACTTTGAACTCTAGATATTTTAGTTTACGTTAAAGTATTAAATTTTGAAATTAAAAGGGGATTATGATGAAATAAAAAATGTATATACTTTGGTTTATTAAAATTTGAAATTGAGAAGATAATCAAATAATCCAAATAAAAAAAGAAATATTTTTTTAAATAATAGGGATTATAGAAAAAAAAACATAAAATTGTTTCTATAATTTTATTATCATAAATAATTTAAAATCTTTCGAATTATCTCATTTTTTAAGTTTAGATTTCATATTCATATATGTGATGTTGATAAAAAAGATTCCAAAATTAGCATGAAAATTAAAAAAATAATTTTAAAAATATTAAAAAACAATAATAATAAAGATTTTAAAATCAAAGATAAATTAAAAACGATTACAAATGATTTAATTTCTATGATGAAAATAAAATTACTCCATCTATCTATATATCCAAAAAATTTGTAGAAAAATATTTGTACATTATTATGTGTTAAATAAAATAAATATTTAAATATTTTTAGGGATAATACATAATTGTGTATATATATATATGTCACCCAATTAGGTAAAATCATAGAAAGATTTTCATTTAAATTTTAAAATGATTCAAAATATGAAAGAAATTCAATTATGAGATAACTAAGGAGGATGCATAATTTAAAATGACGAATATAACTTAAGAAACTAATAACCTTTAATTTAAATCCTCGTCCCTAAAATAAAAATAATTATTTTTATTTTTATTTCAATGGTTTAATATATCTTAATTTCAAACTTTTATCTAAACTAAAAAGAATATATATTTTTTTAAAAAAATTGTGATCTTTGCCCAAAAAATCGTAATAATCCTGTTTTACTCTATTGATTTTTTTATTTTAATGTGATGATGTAGAGAGTTTGTCATGATTTAGAGTTTTTTTTTTAATTTAATTTAATGATTTAAATGTAAGATTGTTTTAAAAAGTCCTTTTTATTTTAAAACTAAATTTGAAACCAATAAAATCCATGGCAAAAAATTTTTTTCCTTTGTTTTTTAATGACAAATTTTGGATCTTAAATTAAATATTAGAATCAATCAATTTAATGATAAATATTAGACCAAATAGTAGTCTATGATGGTCTATCTTAGATACATAGTGAAATTTTGCTTAATATGAATTTTTAATGAATTAAACATAAATTTTTTTTTTTAAATTTTGGACCTTAAATCAAACATTAGAATCTACCAAATTTTAAAATCAATCAAATATTTAAATAACCAAAAAATGGGCCGAAGGTACAACCCTTGACTATATTTTTAAAAAAAATTTCTTCAAATTGGTCAAGGACCATAACTTTTTATTTTTTATTTTTATTTTCTACCAAACTACAATATTGTTGTAAATAGTTTCGAACGTTCGATATTCTTCTAATTACTTTTCCAAACACAGAAGGACCTAGCTGCTGGCTGCTCCTAACGCAATTTATAATTAAAGCGATTTATTTTCATCCAAGATGTCCAATATCCCACGAGGCATCAAACTCTAGAGATCCGGATACTATCCGTCCAGCTCACTTGACACGTGTCAAAAACCCATTGCAGTTCTGGAAATCGCGAATCAAAAAGAAGCGATTAATTGAGAATCGAGAGAGACAGAGAAGCTCAAGAAGTGCTGAACTGATCGTCGGCATCTCATACAATGGGAGGAATTGGGCCTTGCTGTTCAACTCTTCCTTCAAGGTGATGATTTTTTCCTCCTCTTTTTAGCCCTTCAATCTAAATTTTTTTGCCCTTTCCTTTTGTTTTAAGATCTCCATTCCATTTGGCCTCTTGAAACCCAGTTTTGAGATTGTCGGTACATCATTTTCATTTGTTTTTGCCATTCTGATTTTGGGGTTTCTCTGGTTATGTTACTTAAGTAATTTATCGGAAGAAAATGGAACTCCACTGCCTCCCAATTTGTTCAAGCATTTACTGTTCTGGTTACATTACTTAATTAGGATGATGGTGGTGTCTATTTACTTTCTTTGTAACTTTAAGGTTTGTGTCTAGTTTGTCTTAGTGCTTCTGTCATGCATTTTGAAGAAAATGTTTTTTTTTTTTTTAATTGAAGTACTTAATCACTTTTGGAAGATGAAACATTTAAATGCTTTAATTAAAAATACTTATAAATGCTCTTTTTATTACTTTTAGAATTTCTTAAACCACTTTTGGTTATCGAAATGTTTTGAAAATGATTATTAATTCGCCAGTAGCACTCTTAATTGTTACAAATGATCATTTTTCTTATAGAACTCTTAACTTTCAAACTTTGTGTCTAATAGATCCCTAGCGGATGATATGAATGATATTAGAGTATTCTTATTAAGGATGTTAAAGGGGTATAGTAGGAATTAGATGGGTAGTTTGTTATGGAATTTGGTTACAAATAGGGGGAAGGGGAATGAGGAAGAAAAGAGTATTTTGGTGAGTGATTCAGCGCTTGAAAGAATTCTCTAGAGAGGGAGGGTCCAAGTACCTTGAACGGTTGGTTTATCTTATAATTCAGTTTTGTTCATCTTTCAATATATTGGGGTTCTATCCCACTAATTCTCTCACAAAGATAAGATAGACATGGGCTTAATTTCAGAGATGTAACTCGTAAGCTTTAAGAATGCATCATTTTCACGATGCTAAAAAGATATCATGTCATAATTCCTACCTTAAATAGTTCGGTAAGCCCCACAATTCTATTAATGAATGAGGCAATGTAACAAAGACATTTGAAGTGATACTTCAACTCTCTCTATATTTATTTCATTTTTGAATTGTAATTATTTTCGTTTCATGAAAATTACATTTTACTTAATTATTTTAACACATTAACTAGGTATGCCATTGATAGCCTCTACTCGTGTCCTAGCTCATCTGAGAGCTAAATTTGCCTTTTATAGTGGTATTTTGCCAAAAGACTTTTTAGCAATTGTGCCTAAAAGACTCCTCAATGTATTTCGTTTGGTCATAACTAAATTGGAGATATCTAACTCAAAATCTCATTATCAAGCCCCATCCTGATATAATAAAGATTTGTATCAACAACATTATTCTTCTGTTCTTTCCCTTTAAAAAAGGAAACTAGGTACCCCTTGTATTTTTCTTCCTTATCTTTCTTTTTCGAATGTTTGAATTTATTTTACCAACCCTAAAATTGAGTTTTGTAGTTGCTAAAATTCTACTATGTTCCTAAAAAGTGTTTTGTTTTTGTGATCTTGTAATTTTCCTGATGTTTGGGATTTATAGAATTCTTGTTGTGATGAATGATGATATATTATAACCCTTGGCTGTTTTGAATGCAAAGATGATTATTTTATGTCAAATGAAAACAATTTACACTCTCTTTTGTCCATATGAAATAAAGGGATTAAGTATGTGTTTCCTCCAGCAACCTAAGGACATCCTGGTTAACTTTAAGGACTGTTCCTCATAGAAGAACCTATCCAGGGAAACAAGTTCTTCAGAGAAAAGTTGGAATTAAAGCTGAAATAAATTTTGTCAATGTTGAAGAAGCCAAAAAACTAATTGCAGTTGATGGATATGCAATCGTTGATGTTCGGGACAAATCGCAGTTCGATCGAGCTCACATTAAATCGTGTTACCATGTCCCACTTTTCATTGAAAACCAAGACAATGATGTTGGTAAAACCTTCTGCTTCCCTAAATATTTTGATATTAGATGTGTTTGTGAGTGCTTTTAGCTAAATACTTTTGAGTCCAAAGTACTCTATAAGTATCCAAACACTTTTGAAGTTCTTTTTGAATATTTCAAACCGGATTCTATTAAATTTAAATTTGTGTTGTGCAGGAACTATTATAAAAAGGACAGTGCACAACAATTTTTCTGGTCTCTTCTTTGGATTGCCATTTACAAAACTCAACCCTGAGTTTGTGCAGTCTGTTAAAGCCCAGTTTTCACCTCAAAGCAAGCTACTGCTCGTTTGTCAGGAAGGATTAAGGTAGTCTCTTTTTCTTTTTCTTTTTTTTCTTTTTTTTTTTTTTTTTTTCAGTATATAAGATTACATTGTAATGTTGAATTATGGTATGGTTGACGGGGAATGAGAGTGAATTTTTCAAGTTGTTAAGATTATTCTCTTAGGGACGTCTTATGGACGTGTCAGTGCCCGACCAATTAAGCTATGTTCAAATCAACCATAAATTACTTTGTGGAACATTCGGTTAAATACATAATCAAATCTCTTCTAATGCATTCACGTAAAATTACTTTTATAAATTATATCCTTTTAATCTCATATGTCCAAATTTAAGCCGTACATTTTGTATATCTTTAATGGTTAAATTGCAAATTTGGTCCCTGTGATTCAAAAAAAGTTAGAATTTAGTCCTTATAATTTATAGAGTTTAGCCCCTATGGTTTGATAAAACTTTCATAAGTAGTCCATATAGTATGGACTATTTATGTGGGTTTTATCAGATCTTGAGGACTATTAGTGAGGTTCTATCGAACTATAGAGACTAAGTTCTAACTTTGAAAACCATAGGGAATAAACTCTTAACTTTCTCTAAACATGGGACCGAATTTGTAATATAACCGACTCAATTTTTTTATCACCTTTTGTACACATCACTTTCTTGGTGTAAATTCACTCCCTTCTTTTGTGATTACGACCCTACTTCTCTTATTTCATGGTGGAATAACATTATGTAATCCCTCATGGCATTTATTGCCCTTTTGTAAATTCATATTATTGTTAGTTTGAAATTAATTTTTATGGAATTTAGTAAAGTAATAACAATAATTTCTATTAAAAAAAAAAAGAACGGTCAATAATTTAGTAATAGCAACGTGAATATCTACCCAAGTTCATTGAGAGAAGGCTAATAAGGACTAAATTATTTCTAGAAAAGTTAACGGTTATAATAGAGACTAAGTTTAAGATTTATTAAAAACAAAAATTAAATTTAGACATTTGAAAGTACAAAGGACAAAAATAGAACAAGTCTCGTAAAGGTATTATAACCCAAAAAAGAAATAAATATCTGCAAGAGTAATGACATAGAAAACCCCTAAGTGAATTTAAAAGAAGTTAATAAGCAGTCAAATATACAAAGACATGAAGAAATAGAAAAAGTTGGTGACCTGTTTGGCAGTGAGTAATTATAATCAGTTTGTTTTTGGTTGATAAATAGGTCCACTGCTGCTGCTGCCAAGTTAGAGAAAGCTGGTTTTGAAAACATAGCTTGTATAACATCAGGACTCCAATCTGTCAAACCAGGTCAAATTTTCAATCTTTACTCCAAATGCTTCTATATATTTTAACTCCCAAGTTTTGAACAAAGAATGCACATTTTTGGTTTTTTGTTACCATGATAGGCACATTTGACTCGGTTGGTTTGACCGAGTTACAAGATGCTGGCAAAGCTGGTTTGGTGACGATCCAAGGCAAAATTTCAGCTGTACTAGGAACTGTTCTTATCTGTAAGTCTTCTTAACTCTATACCATCCTATTTATTAGGAACATTTTGATGGCAGCATCATTTTCTAATTTTATTTCTCCAAATATTGGTTAAAGGTAGGTTTTAGTCTCTATTTGGGTGTTTTTTTTTTTTTTTTTTTTTTTTTTTTTTTTTATTTTTT